>JAMKCH010006116.1:0-31625 GCA_023653785.1 Ophioderma brevispina
AGCAGTCATTATTTACATGGGGGAACTATTGGGCAAAAATCATTTATCTGTGATTGCTCTGAATTGTTATGGTCTTGTATCATATCTGATCGTCATATTATATGTATTTGTTTTTTGTCTTTTTTATGAAATCTTCATTGCATGTGATTCAACTCAATTATTTTTCTATTTTGCAACCAGAACATACACTTGGTGGCCAAATGGCTAAGCACACTAGAAAAGAAGCTAGAAGCAACCGGTTTTGGGAGTCACAAAGACTACCGTGTGTACATGAGTGCAGAGCCTGCCGGCACACCTGAGAGCCATATCATACCACAGGGTATATTGGAGTCTTCCATCAAGATCACCAATGAACCCCCAACAGGTTAGTAGTCTGGCTGTCCTGTAATTAAAGTATCCTAGAGTGTAGATGCACTCGCCATAAACTTTAAGCAGTGGAAGTGGGATGCAGTTGGTAGTCATGTACTCTGTCTTTTGCACACTGATGATAAGGCCCAATTCTTCAGCTGCAGCTGCTGTGCATTTTAACATTATATTTTGTCCATGCTGTATGTGTGTGTATGTTAATAAAAGGCTCAATTACAATAGGACATTTTTTACATGAAAGAACATTTAATACACAGGGGGTGATTTGAACTATATCTGGTCAAAATCTCTTCAGAAATGGCTGAAAAATATGTGAAAATATTGTCCACTGCTAAGGAAAACCACTATTGTTAGTATGCAGTGCCAACTAGTGCGTACAGGAGGTGCATTGCAGATAGCAAGATGTGCATGAAATATGTTATGTGGGATGCAATTAATTAGCGCAGTTACCAAGTGCAACCCAAAATGCACAACATACTGGATGGGAAGAGGAAAACAAAAATGGTCAAGACCAATATATAACACATATTACTGAGATCAATGTTATGTTCCAGATAACTTTTGGTTTGTAGTAATGGCGGGCTGAGGTCAAAGCTGATGAACAGAGTGCCAGTAATTGTTTCCAATTGTTTTATTCCCAGGTATGTTTGCTAATCTACACAAGGCTTTTTACAACTTTGACCAGGACACCCTCGAGATGTGTGCCCGTGAGGCCGAATTCAAAGCCATCCTCTTCTCCCTGTGTTACTTCCACGCTGTGGTGGCCGAGAGGCGCAAATTCGGTCCTCAGGGATGGAATCGTGTGTATCCATTCAACACTGGCGATCTGACTATCTCATGCAATGTGTTGTATAACTATCTGGAAGCTAATGCCAAGGTTCCATGGGAAGATCTGCGTTACTTGTTTGGTGAGATCATGTACGGAGGTCACATCACCGATGATTGGGATAGAAGGCTGTGCAGGACGTACTTGGAAGAATACATGCAGCCTGACATGGTAGGTGGTCTGTGGTGTGTCTTCTAATGTCCTGCAGAAGACTAGTGCCAATCAGAGATTTTTTTTTTAAATTTCAAAATCATTCATTTTCATGACCATATTCGGCATGAAAAATGCATTCAAAGGAGTACAAACAAGCCTAGTCTTAGGTCAGCGGTTTTGAGATGGCTTCCCAAATAACATGCAGGCATTTGGAAAGCCATCTTAAAAACTATTGGCTTAATGTGTTATAAGCTATACAGAATCTGGTTTGAAAGGATTAAGGTAAAGAAGGTTATGGTTTTCATTCTTCCTGCACTCTTCCAACTTCAATATACCTGAAATGGGGGGTACATGGAAGGAGGATGGTAGATCACAACACCAATCGGGGCGGTGCCAGGGGCCCCCTGAGAGTTTCAAAATTCAGGTAAATCAGGGGGTTTAAGCAATAAATTGCATAAAAATTAGGGTTTTTACCTATTTGAGTCAGTCATGTAATGTTTCGCCCCTCCTATGATTTTACCCTGGTGCCGCCCCTGACACCAACTCAACATTCAAAACTGATATAGTGATAAATGCCTCGGTGAATATGCCATCATGATATTTGTTTCTTATTTTAAAAAAAAAAGACAAACTCAGCCAATTATGGAAATGTGGCAAAATGTTAAGTCTACCCTTTAGTTAGTTAAACCAAAGTTTTAAATCCGGTTTTGTGTCCGCTAACGGGGGTGACCGGATCCACCTCACTCAGCGATACTGCTGTGTGACGATTTATTGGAGCAAAAGATAATTGACCAGATGCCCTTCCTGACGCCAATCCAGTTTTTCGGCGGTGGGCCTAGCCTTTGGGCAACCACGCCCAGCATGCAAGGCAGCATGTGCTTGATGGCCGCCATTAGCTCTCCAGAGCTGATGCCCTTGTAGGTAGATCTTCTTTTTCATTCTACCATTGTAACCAGCTACCCTCCTCATCAGATTTCCTTAGAAACCGGTAAGCTAGATAAATTGCTTTTCTATTTTGTGGGATTCGTAAGAAGCATTAATGCATTTAATTCTTTTTCAGCTTGATGGCGAAGTCTACTTAGCACCGGGATTTGCCGTCCCTCCCAATTCTGACTACAAAGGCTACCATACCTACATAGATGAGATGCTGCCTCAGAGAGCCCTTACTTATATGGTTTACATCCCAACGATGAAGATTGGTATTCCTTCACCACCACTCGGGATAACCTCTTCAAGACGGTATTGGAGATGCCGCCCAGGGATTACCGGTGGTGGAGGGCGCGGTGAGAGCAGTAGCGAGGAAAGGTGTGATTGGATTGAAATGATTAGACCACTTATAGTCACTGAATAATCAGAATTACAGGTTCATTAGTCAGAGCTCAGTTCACACAGTGATAAACACAGTTTATTATAGGCCTTGTCTGTTTATTTATGGAACTGCTGTTTTTTGAGAGAGTTTAAAGTTATTCTGCTTGGCAGTTCATGCCCCAGGGTTGTTTGGGCCGCAGGTGTCATCTTTGGGTAAAGGCACTCGAATTGTTTGCGTTTGTAGTGCCAGGAAGTGCATCTTTTACTAGCCAATTTACTATCCTCTGTGTGAAGCAATTGGAATGTAGATGTGCATGTGGACATTTCTGTGCTATTTTGGGGACAGTGATGGAGGAAATTAATTTTGAAACTTGCATATCAGATTTTGTTCTCATAGAGATTTTTTTGCGCGCGGGGAGGTGGAGATGTTTCCCCACTAAGAAATTTTGGAGGGAATTGTTCCCCCAAGATCTGATGTAAGTATATGTATGTATTTTGGAGGCTAAATTAACCTTGCACTTCAAAATGTAACTGACCGTTAGGAAACTCCAGACACAAACTATTTTGGATGAAAAACAGGGTGGCTAGTTCAACCCTCAATGCCGTTATGTGACTCGCATGTCCACTGTTTATCTCAAAAAGAGGGTACAAAGGTATCATGAACCTTTCTTTTTACGGGTAAATAGAAAGTAAGTAAAATTCCTTTAGCTAAATCCGACTGTCTTTCTGCTTTCTGCTTATGGTGTTAAATGTTTCCTTTTAACATGTTTAGTCCATTTAGCTAAAACCTGCTGGAGGGTTTGTTGAGAAGCTCCCTGAAGAGTTTCAACATGATGGAAAATCATGGGCAAAGCAGAAGCAGCGAACACCCTACATCGTGTGGCATTCCAGGCGGTGAGCGCATGAATATGCTCACATCAGAACTCAGGAGGTCACTCAAGGAATTCGATCTGGGTCTTAAGGTAGGTTCTCTAAGAGCATCCAGTGATTATATATATATTCTCTGGTAGCAATTAACAATTTAAAACCACCAATGCCAAAAGGAGGTCAATCCTGTGACACGGTATCGGTAAAGGGTATGGCACTGCTGTAAAATAGGAATTTCAATATTTAAAGGTAACGCTGGCGATAGGCTGTGAATCATGAACTACTTCGTTAAGTAGCAAGGAGGACGATAAGATGGCCAAAGTATGTATTAGGGGAGATATTTTGCCCGTGATTTCCCAACAGTGTGAATAAGGGCAAAGGTTAAGGTTAAGATTTAAGCAGAGATGTAACTTTTCCAGAAATTCTGATTTCTGGCCATAAACAAAAAAATCTGGACATGTAAAAAAAAAAATCAATTTCGAGATCACAATATGTAAATAATTAGGTAGAACTGCATCAAAAACGTTTCAGTAACCCATTTCATTTTTAGAAAGGGGGATGTTGTACCCTAAAATCTGTAAAGGAAAAACCACATGGAACTTCACCGGATGCTACGCAAAAATTTGGTCTTGCCTTTTTGGTTCAAATTTTGGATTTTCAGTATGGCCGACTACTCTCTTTTACATTCCGGTTAAGATACAATTAAGATTATAATTAAGTCTTTCTTAAAGGTTTTGAACGAAGAGGTTCAAATAACAGGTGTCCCTAAAAATGTGCAAATTCATGATTTTTGCCTGATGTTAAAGCTTTCATCAAAAATATTCCCATCTGAAAGGATTAAAAAAAACAAAAAAACTAAAAATATGAAAGTTCTAATTTCGTATAGGACAAATCGAATTCAGCCTAGTTTTAGATTGAAATATAAGCAAGTCAAAATCACCTTTTTTCTCTCTTTTAAGACATTTCTGTAGCCAAATACAAGGTAAGAAATCTATTGAGTGTCTAATCTATATGAAATTACTATTATGACACAATATTTGGGTGCCTCAAAATCTCTTGTTGCACCTTTAAGGTAAGCTGGAGATAATTCTCCATTAAAGGGGGGATGACCCGATATAAGGATATGAAGTTTTCATTTTGATAGATTGGCCTTCACCCCAAAACCCATCTGTTAAATGATTGCGGCAATATTTCACTCTGTTTTGATGTGAGAGCTAAAAATTGATTTTGTAAGCCCCATGAGTACTGTTTAAAATTAATATTGGTCGACCAAAATGGGGCACATTTTCGCTCATAACTTACAAACCAAACATCCTTTATCCCTAAGATTTTACAAGGTAAATGAAAAAAATAGTTGCTTTCCTCTGATGCCAAAATTTTGACCACTTCTGGGAAAATCTGGGGTTCTGGGGACAAGGCTATTGGTGTTCAGGCCATGGACCTTTAAGTTAGCAGGGAGGAGATAAAGATGACAAATATATATTATGGATTTTTACCCTTAATTTGGTGCAGTGCTGGATGAGGGAGGGTTAAGGTATAGGATAAGGTTTAAGATACTCTGATTAAGATTATAATTAAGACTTCGAATTTGAGATCAGATCTTGTATTGTAGTTAGGTACTGTGATCATAATTTGCTCACAGCAAATTTTCTTATTTATTCTTACAGGGAGAGTTGACCATCACCCCTGACATGGAAGACCTAGGAAATGCCTTATTCTTGAACCAAGTCCCAGAATCCTGGTCCAAGCGTGCCTATCCAAGTCTGTACGCACTAGGAACCTGGTACAGCGATCTCTTACAGCGTATCAAAGAACTGGAGAGCTGGACGGCCGACTTTGCCATGCCAAGCTCCATCTGGCTGGGTGGTTTCTTTAATCCCCAGAGTTTTCTCACAGCTATTATGCAGTCCATGGCTCGCAAGAATGAGTGGCCCCTGGACAAGATGTGCTTACAGTGTGACGTCACCAAAAAGAACAAAGAGGACTTCAGTAGCCCACCTCGCGAGGGCGCTTACATCAATAGCCTCTATATGGAAGGTGCACGCTGGGACACGCAGACTGGCATGATTGGGGATGCCAGACTGAAAGAACTCGCACCGACCATGCCTGTGATTTTCATACGCGCCATTCCGGTTGACAAGGCCGACATGCGTAACGTCTACCAGTGTCCGGTGTATAAGACCAAGCAGCGTGGACCCACCTTCGTTTGGACTTTCAATTTGAAGACCAAGGAGAAACCAGCTAAATGGACATTGGCTGGTGTAGGATTGCTACTGCAGGTGTAGTAGAGTAGTTGCAGGGGATTTATTCTGACTGAAGTGATGTGTAAGAAGTGGTTGATGAGATAAAATGTTTTAACAAACTTAATTATTTTTTGTGAAATTATTTTATTTTTAGATTTATTTAAAGTTAACTTTTCATATAAAAATAAAGCACATCAGAGATCATTCCTGTCTCTTCTGTTAAAAGACATTACTCATAAAATAAGGCATGGCCAAATTATCATCTTCCCTACATCCTCTCCAGCCAGTATCTGCCATAGCAGCATAGGAAAATTGGTGTGGTGTAAATGTTGGCCATGAAAGCTTTACATTCTAATGATTACAACAGTCATACATAATTGTCAATACAAATCAATAAATAAATGAAGAAAGACAAACTGTAGTATGGATAACAGTTAAAACTGTAGGTTGCATTGCTGCATGGCTTTATATTGGTTGAATATGATGTGAACAATTGGGACCACTTTCATCAAAAGGTTTGAGCCATTTTGTAGAACTGCTGGAAGGATATTAATTCAATAGAATATATGCAGGTTAGCATTGTAACTTACAGGTAGCCAACATCTGAATATCAAGGCAAAAGTTGGCATTGCAAGTCCATTACGAGTTATGACTACTTCACAAACGCACAGACTTCTTGTAAGCTGGGTGCCCGACTTTACACTCGATAATATGTTATCAGAGCGACCAAATTGTTAAAAATGTTCATACTCCATGTGCATTACTCAAAGGGAACTATGCAATAAGATAGCTGGAGTTGAAGGCAAACAGGGTTAAGTTAATGCAATATATCAGGGACACTATTTTTTGCTGGTCTTATTATTTATATGGGCATTTTAGAAACAAGGGTAATTATCATGTCCCAACTCTCTCAACTGTTTAGCTATTGTGTGGCATTATCACCAGGATACACTACATATACACAGTCTAAGATTACACTGTAAACATAAAATCTCAGATACATTCTAATCATAGAGTCAGGGATACACTCTAAACATACAGTCCGGTTAGCACCTCTAAACATGCGTCCTCAGAAAACAAAGGTTAGATTAATATTACAAATTATTTAAACTTATGTTGCAGAATAGGTGCACATCTCACACCCACATAACACACACAGAGCCTGATTTTGCTAGTTTGTGACATGTTCCATAGATTTTATTAACATCATTTTTTTAATGTTGAGTGGAGAGTGACCAAATTGTTTTCAAGTTCTACCTCCATGTGGCATTCTCAAGGGAACTATGCAATAGATAACTGAAGATAAATGAAGGCAAAGTGGTTTAAGTTAAGTCAATACAATATATCAGGGACACTATTTTTGCTGGTCTTTTTGTCATTGTGCTACATTAAATTACGGTTATTCAATCATTATTTATATGGGCATTTTAGAAACAAGGATAAATATCATGCTCCAACTCTGTCAACTGTAAACTATTCTTGTGTGACATCACCAGGATACACTATAAATACACAGTTCAGGATACATTGTATATAAGTCTCGAACACACTATAAACATACAAACGGCAACCAGGACACTCTAAATATACAATTGGGAACACAAGGTGTAGGTTATTTATTCAATTTTATTTAAATTGATGTGCAAACATGTCTGCATGTACATGCACATACACAGACTTGATTTTCTAGTTTGACATGTTCCATAGATGTCAGTGATGACCTAAGAATCCATTTGATATTGATCAACAAGCAGTTATAAGGATACATATTATGCTCCCATGTTCTGTGAGCATTTATGAGTGGCACTATCCCCTAAGAGAAGCTCTGTTACATTACATCTCACAGCTGCTGTAAAAGTGGTGGATAGCTTCATACAAATGTACTGATGCACCTAGTGATGAATAGGATTGTATTGTTTCCTCAAATATGCTCTGGGAACAAGGGTTCAATGAGTACTGCAGCCTTTAAGTCTATGTTAGATTTTTTTTAAATTCTAGACTTGGAATTGATGTAAATAATTTATAGTCAAATGTTTAGCAAATGTATTCAGAATATTTAACTTCAAAAAGTTGAAAATGAATGAGAGTTGTGGCTCAAAAACAAAATGAACTTACTACAATGCCGTCCATCTTTTCAGACAGACAATTGAAATGTTGTAAAATTGTAGTGAATGAGTGGAAAATGCACAAATCTATCCGTCCATCATTTCGAACACATTTTAAGTGTTGATGTGCAGTAAAATTGTAGTGAATAAGTGAAAAATCTATCCGTCCATACATGTACATCAAAAAATCTCTTACCTGAAAATAAGTGTGTGAATTAAGATTTATGTGATACCAATTGTAAGTCCATCCATAATATTTATCTTCTTTGAAAACCATTTTAAGTGCACAGACTTTAAAACGATAACTAGAGAATGAGATGGACATTTGATTATAATACAAAAATGATATTAGTCAAAGTTATATTGGAATCCCTTTGGTCAAAGGGTTAGAGATATGTCATTCTTATTCAGTGGGCGGGGTTTAGTAAGCAAACACGCAATATCATTGGTTGTTGCCTATCTTATATGAGACGATATTAGATAGTGCGTCGTCGCGCAAGTGTTTACGCGCGCGTGTATAAGGTTACGCAGTGTACGCAGCTAGTACGGGTTGGTTCATTTTTGACAGCGGGGAAATATTTTTGCCTTTTTAACTAATATTATTAAAAAAAAAAAAAAAAAAAAACACAGACTTGATTTTCTAGTTTGACATGTTCCATAGATGTCAGTGATGACCTAAGAATCCATTTGATATTGATCAACAAGCAGTTATAAGGATACATATTATGCTCCCATGTTCTGTGAGCATTTTTGAGTGGCACTATCCCCTAAGAGAAGCTCTGTTACATTACATCTCACAGCTGCTGTAAAAGTGGTGGATAGCCTCATACAAATGTACTGATGCACCTAGTGATGAATAGGATTGTATTGTTTCCTCAAATATGCTCTGGGAACAAGGGTTCAATGAGTACTGCAGCCTTTAAGTCTATGTTAGATTTTTTTTAAATTCTAGACTTGGAATTTATGTAAATAATTTATAGGCAAATGTTTAGCAAATGTATTCAGAATATTTAACTTCAAAAAGTTGAGAATGAATGAGAGTTGTGGCTCAAAAACAAAATGAACTTACTACAATGCCGTCCATCTTTTCAGACAGACAATTGAAATGTTGTAAAATTGTAGTGAATGAGTGGAAAATGCACAAATCTATCCGTCCATCATTTCGAACACATTTTAAGTGTTGATGTGCAGTAAAATTGTAGTGAATAAGTGAAAAATCTATCCGTCCATACATGTACATCAAAAAATCTCTTACCTGAAAATAAGTGTGTGAATTAAGATTTATGTGATACCAATTGTAAGTCCATCCATAATATTTATCTTCTTTGAAAACCATTTTAAGTGCACAGACTTTAAAACGAACTAGAGAATGAGTGGGACCATTGGATTATAAACAAAAAATGTATTAGTCACAGTTTATTTGGAAAGCCTTTGGTCAAAGGGTTAGAGATTATGTCAATAATACTAGTATTCACAATTGTCCCAACCCTAGTGACATTTTTAAATCATAAGATGCAATAGAAATGATCATCAATTATTTCTGTGTCCAAATTAATGCAAGATTTTTGATAAAGCTTCCAGGAAAATTAATTGATGTGGATTTATCGAGTGAGTGAGATTTGCAAGTGCTCAGTAGAAGTTGTTGTATTGTAAAAAATATGTTGTGGCAAATCAAAAACTTGCATGATGATACAAGACAATAATTATATCCGTCCAAATTTACAAAATGTGTGTTATACAAGACAATCCGTCCATTATTCAACCAAAGCAAATAGAGAATAGATTTATGCAATACCAATTACTTGGTAAATCCATCCAGAGTTTTATACTCCTTATTAAGCCTTTACAAATATGTCAATCTGTAATTCACCAGTAATTTATAATCAGTATGTTGATATTTGTGATACAATATGGGAAAACCTGTCCGTAGCACTTGATCAGTTTGAGCACTGCTTCCTGTCAGTTTCAAGTTCTTTGTTTTACGTTATCTGGACCATCTATTGGGGCAGCACATGCAAGGGTGTGTTGTATTCGCTCTTTGCAGGTTGGTCTATTGAAGGGTAGAGCCTTGAAATGGCAATTGGAAAAAAACGGGGTGTTGAATAACAGGCATTACCTCTTGCAAAGGTTAAGGGTTTAGTATAGAGCGAAGCGAACTGTGCGTAAATGCTCACAGTCAACATAATTGTCATTGCAGGTAGAGCCTTGCTGAAACTGGATTGAAAATAAACTAGGGTTTGCATAACCATGCATTCCACCTCTTGCAAGGTTAATGGTTTAGTATAGAGAGAGAATCGAATGTTGCGTAAATATCTCCAGTCACCATAATTTGTTACATTGGGGTTTAGAGCCTTGAACTGCAATTGGAATAAACGAGGTGTTGCATAAACCATTCATTCACTTCTTGCAAGGTTAATGGTTTAGTATAGAGAGGAATCGAAAATGTTCGGTTTGCGTAAATGCTCCACATCACATAATTTGGTCATTGCGGTGCTGGTAGAGCCTTGAACTGGCATTGGAATATAAACGAGGGTGTTGCATAACCCTGCATTCACCGCTTGCCAAGGTTAATGGTTTGTGTGTCTAGCGAGAACGAACTGTGCGCAAATGCTCAATTCATATTATCCAGTCCGAGATCTCACCGCAAACTGCGCGAAACTGTGCAAAGAGCGAATGGTGGTTTAATTCATTTGAATTGTAGCTTGTACATTCATTTGCTGCCCACTGGCTATACCAGGTGTTTCAAACAAAGGACATAAAGTCAGTAGGCACGCAGTCTGAAACCGGCCAAGTGCAAAATCCAATGGCTTTTCAGCAAGAGATCCATATGTACCCCCTTCAATTCTTTTTTATCCCCCTGGCTTGAAAAGCAGAGGGGGATATTGCAAGGCAAGGGTGCACATGTCCGTATGCGTGCAGCGTGTGTGTGTGTGTGTGGTGTGTGTTCCAGTTTGGTTAGGTTTTTTGTTTTCAGGTCTCCCTCGAAAAGTTGAAGTCAAACCAGACTTGGGGTTAAGGTGCAATAAGGATTTCTTCATATGTGGATGATGTCAAAGGTCATGGACCAGGTCAAAGGTCATCTGAGGTCATGTTTCAGACTGCCATCTTGCCAGGGGGTGAGGCAAGTTTACTTGCAGTATTTTTATTTTTGGCCTTAGGGTTAGGGTATTTTTTAGTGTTAGGCCATAAATAAAAATAATTTGTTTCCTGTGGAAATTTGAAGAGGGGTACATATGGAACTCTTTCGGATTTTCCAAGTCACATAAATTTTGAACGTATTTATTTTCATTTTGAAGAAATAGTATTTCAGAATAACATTAATGAATTGTCTTCAGCAAATTGTAGCTGTTAGCTGAACTTTTACTGTTGTGTGCTCCTTTAACTTGGAGTCTGGTTTAATTGTTCCTTTGTAAAATGGTTTTAATTAAAGGAAAGAAATGTTTTTATATCCTAGGACCAACATGTAAAATTCCTGAATTATCATTTTTCCCTGTCTTAGCTAGATAACAATGGAATACAGACTTCAGCTTCCCATTTATAAAAGTGCAACTTTAATTATTGAACATGTTTTACCATGAATAAATGAATTTTTCTTCCACATGACTGTGATAAAACATAATATACATACAAAAGAACCAAATTTAATATGATAAAATATCTAAGAATTTTTGATAAAATAAAAGCAAAAGTATTTTAAAGTGAAAAATGTATGCAATGTAACAGTAACAAAGCAAAACACTATATAATATACAATAATAAAATATATATTGGCACTAAACATCCAAAGTTAAAATTGGAAGATAAAATTTGATGTGCAAGCTTAGATATGTTAAAATTAAGAACTCCCTCAAGATATTAATTAGTTGTTGTATTGGTTAATTTATGATGCATGCACATGATTGTGAAAGTTCTTAGCCCTATCTCTGTTTAATTAAGTGACTATTGACAACATTTAATCTCTCAATTGATCTATTACCAAGTATTCCGGTACAGTAAGGTAAGATTACTGTTAATTGAAGTTGTTTTGAAATGTTATGAAAATAAAGAATTTATTATTGAAGTATTAGCATTGTATGTGCCTTTGTCTTTGTTTTCTCCAGACACATTAAGGGGGGGGGTGTTAAGTCAGGAATTCAAAGGAACTGTTTTTTGCCGTATCTTCTTAATTATTGTTCCAACGTATATAAAAGTATACATATTTGAGAAGGAAATGACTCAAGGAATCCAAATATGATAATATTTTCCCCAAAAATATGTTTTTGGAGAAAATCATAAAAAATGGTGATTTTCATTTTTTTGGGTTCCCTATAAAAAAATATAGAAATGGTATAAAAATGTGCCTTGTTCGTTTTTGTATTCCAAAGTCATAGTTCTACGGTCGGTATTTCCCGTTTTTTCAAATTGTGGACTATTTTTCAGATTACTTGACAAAAAAGGCAAAAATCCATGCGCGTCAATTTGGAGCAACGCCAAGATTGATATAAAATTGGATCGATTAAGCCCAAATTAATTGGTCGAGCTATGAGTTGCAAAAATATTGGGCGAGACGCAGTCGAGCCCAATATTTTAAAACTCATAGCGAGACCAATTAATATTGGGCGTAAATCATCCAATTTTATCATTATCATGTTTTGGATCCGATATTTTCACACACTTGGACTCCTCAAAACATGATAATGTTCATTATTATGTTTGTATGGATCCAAGTGTGGGAAAATATCGGATCCAAAACATAATAATTATAAAATTGGATGATTTTCGCCCAATATTTATTGGTCTCGCTATGAGTTTTAAAATATTGGGCTCGACTGCGTCTCGCCCAATATTTTTGCAACTCATAGCTCGACCAATCAATATGGGCTCAATCAATCCAATTTTATATCAAAGTTGGACATAAATTGCGATTTTTAACAAAAAAACTAAAAAATACCGACCCTAGATTTTGATAAGCTTTATAAGATGCATTTCATTTCTTACCTGTTGCTGATATGGATTTCGAGCAACTGGGAACCAAAAATCACTAATTATCCCTGAAAGTGAACACACA
This sequence comes from Ophioderma brevispina, assembly GCA_023653785.1. Taxonomy (NCBI): domain Eukaryota; kingdom Metazoa; phylum Echinodermata; class Ophiuroidea; order Amphilepidida; family Ophiodermatidae; genus Ophioderma; species Ophioderma brevispina. The sequence continues at coordinate 12,916 of JAMKCH010006116.1, forward strand.
GAAAATCGCCATTTTGTCCAAATATTGTTCCGTTTCGCTACAAAATATAGCCTTATTCCAAAACACAAACGTTTCATCTCTTATTCTTCACACTGCTTCTGCACCAGGTCAAATTACTTCATATGGGTTCTTATGATCAAAATCAACAATTTATGAGGCTCAAATCGCAAAATTAAAATCCCATTCTGTTTTGGCGAAAGTGCAACTCACGTGGGCAGCCATTTTACAATTAAATACAAGTTACTATGGGTATCAGTGTTGTAGTCGAGTCCCTCATCCGAGTCCCAGGTGTCCGAGTCCGAGTCCCAAGTGCTCGAGTCCGAGTCCTCAATGTCCGAGTCCGAGTCCTTGTAGTCCTGAAAAACGGCCTGGTATAAGGTTTTAACTTGGGATCAAAGTTGACACTTACCCTTTTGAACATGGGGGGGGGGAAATGTGTTAATAACAAAGCACCTTCATAGAGGTATATGTTGCATTTACATAACGAAATATACAAGCAATGACAAAAGTACTGAGTCCTTCATCACATTTGTTTTATTTCAGGGCTGTGACACAAGTTGTACAGCCTGTCTAAAAAAAATGGTACAATCAAAAACAGATTTTTTTTCAATATTATATCTCAACATAAGTAAGTTGTTTGCATCACATTAAAGAGAGAAGACCAGAGGATTTTTTGTTTCATCTCATTTGCTTGTTTCAATCGAGAGATAACTCCAGTTTACTGCGGAACACAAAATCAAGTTTGTGCCACTTTCTGGTTGAGTGAAAACGGTGAAAGAATTAGATAAACATAAGTTATTTACATTTGAACAGATATGAAATCCTTTAAAGAGGGATTAACTTCATAAAGAAACTCTAAAGATACGAAAACAGTTACGTAATGTTGGAAGTTATGATCATTAAGTTTCGGCTTTTAGATAAAGTAATAACATTTTGACAACTAGTGTTTGTTTCGAAGAGAAACCATGAGCGTACGGCAACCTGGAGGAGAGAGGTTTTTTATGGTCTTTCATGAAGTTATGAAACGCAACTTCATACCAACACCTTGAGACTTTGCGTCCAAATACAAATTTTTATTGACTTTTCACAATTAGTAAATGCACAAAGGTAAGTGGCAGTATTTTAAAACCATTTCTTCTCTGGATTTTGGAAGTGGGTTTTTTTATTTGGTTGCAATTACATTCCTTCTGGCATGATTTTAAAACAGATACCAATTTTGTAATAAATTCAAAGCTCCATTTTCATTGACGTGCAATAAATATTTGTTATTGTAATTATTTTATGAAAAAGAAGAATTTGTCATTGAACTCTATTACGCCGCACAACATAATACACGCATAGGTCTAAAATTTGATAATATTTCTTGGGGCGTAATATGAAAATTCGATTTCTAATCAATCCTAAAACTAGAATTATCAATTAACCGAACGGTACAAAAATAATGGAATAGACGATTGTTGTTGGAAAGCGAGAACTTTCGATAGATACTTTATGTGCAGGACCTAAAACCGGGGGTTCGGACACGATCTGCTCGATTTGGGCATTGGGGATTTCCAACTGTAATTTGGGAACTGCGACGGTGGCATTTACTATGGGCATTCTCGGTCCCAGGGACCTTAACAAAATCATCTCTTAAAACCTTTGTTCCAAAGATCTTAGTATATCATGATAATTTAGAAAAAATTATTGGTATCAAAATCCATTCGGGGTTAGTGGATTAACCCCGCTGCAAAATCGTGTAATTTCACTAACGGTCCATTTAATTTTAACTATTCGTGACCAGGCCTAGTCTTTAGTCGAGTCTGTGTGTAACCGTTAAATATGCGTAAGAGCGCCCTCCTACTGTTATAGATCTTTGAAACAGACTATCACCCGAAGTTGATGGCCGCCGTTTTGAATTTGCCGTTGCTGTTAGGTTGGCATTCCCACCCCCACCTTGCCTAAAAGCAACGGGTATTATTGTCATGTTGATCCAGGGGGGTAGGACCGAGCTGCCCGATTTGGGCATTGGGGATTTCCAAAAAACGTAATTTGTGGAACTGCTACGTGCATTTACTAAGGACTATGGCAGTCTCGTCCGCGTGACTTAAAAAACTCATCTCTTAAACCTTTGTTCAAAAGATCTTAGTAATATCTGAATAAATTACGAAAAAAATATTGACTTCACTCAAATCCGTCTGGGTTAGTGGATTAAACCCGCCTGCAAAATAGTGTAAATTTCCATAACGTCACTTAGATTTACATATTCGTGACCAGCCTAGTCCCCTTTCGTCAAGCTGGTGTGTAACCGTTCGATATGCGTCAGAGCGCCCCTCCTACCATTAAGTCTTTGGAAACGACTAGCAACCCGGGAGTTGATGCGTTTTTTTGATTTTGCTGTTGCTGTTTAGGTTGGCATGTCCTACCCCCCCCTGTGTTTGATGCGGCGGTAGTCGGTACTTGTGGACGGTCAAATTTTACAAATCGATTTCTTTTCCTTGTTCTGAGGTTTTTGAGCTCAACGTTGCAAAAAAAGTATTGGCAGTTCAAGCACCAGCAAATGAGTTTGATAGCTAAAAAAGGGTAAATTTTAAAAGGACATCGGGCCAGTCCGCCCAGGATTCGGTCCTGAGTGTCCGAGTCTGATCCCTGGTGCCCGCGTCGAGTCTTTCCAAAAATCGGGACTTGAGTCCTACAACACTGATGGGTTATGCATCATCGAATCAATTGCAGTCAAGAGCGTTTCCGATGCGCTCATTACTTCCAGCTTCTCTCTCGCGCCGCATTGCACAGACGGCGTATTTGGGAATACGCGAAAATTACCCGCCATTCTGCAGTTGAGCACGATGTGATTTTTGTTTTGGTCAAATGTTAACATATACAGTAAATGAGCAAAATTGAGGAAAAAACGATATCTTTAGTGCTGGTAGGCGTATGAAAGTCGATGTCTGTTTCCCCGTAACCCGCGCCGCGTTATGATTTTCTGCCTGCGTTTGAGATGCTGAAATCCCAAAAAGTTCATTATTTTTGTATTTAAAGAAAATATCAAGGTTTTTTTCTTTTGATCACACCTTGTGCTTTGATTTTTAGTAGGTTTTAAACAAAGACCACTTGCCAAATCATTTCTAAATCATGGTGTTGTTTTGACACAATAGTTGTATTATTAGAACAAAACTGGGAAAAAAAAAAAAAAAAATTGAAGGTTGGTGAAAGAGGTTAACTTTACTTACTCTACTAATACTACTGCAAATTATAATAAATTGAAAAATTGAATAGTTTGCTCATTCTGATTCGGCAAAAATGTTCGGAAACAAAACATTGCCTTTCCTTGCCATAAAATATATGGAAAGACAACCTATTAATGCCCATTAAACTGAAAAAACTAAAACTGGACATTTGACTAATGTCCTGCTTAAACACCACTAAATTTTGTTTCATCCTCCCCATCAGTGAGTGCCCATCCTGTGAACTCCACTCATACAAATTCCCCTGTAGATCCCCACGTATAGGATTCATCGCTCCATCCTCGATTCGAAACATTAAATCGCACGCTTTTAGTGCGAGGAATTCAACCTTTCATTGTAATATCATGTGTCCTGTGCCTGGTTGTGATTGTTTAGTGACTACATTACGTGGCACTTCTACCGCGAATTGCAACTGTCTTTCGTTTGTGCTATTTTAGTTGATACCAATATACAAAGGATGTATTGCCATTGCCATATTGTCCATTGTAAATGACTCGAAGTCAACATTGTGCCTCTTCTTGCACATGTTTTAGAGTCATTTTTTAACTCGGACATCTGACCCTTGTTAGGGGTTCACCTTGGGTGCATCTAAAGGTAACATTTGGCTTCTTCCTGTATTGGTCAACTTCAAGATGAGCTCGGGACACTGGTGGTGACTTGTTGTGGCAACCTAGTCTAACCATCTCTGGTCCTAACTTGATAGCTTCCTTGAACATGTTTAATTGGGTGTAATTACTGTGACCATGCTGTGCAGGGAAAGAAGCTGTTAGGTGTGGTGGTCAGTGTGAGAGTAGGAATTTGATAAGCCGTAGAATTATCTAAGCGATTTGGACCTGACAAGTTCTTGGACACAAGATAATTGCTTCCATCAACTGCAACCAAGCTGTAGTGTAATTTTGTAGAGAGGATAAGCCTTGCATTGGGTTCTCATCGGATAAGGTTTGGCCAGGAACTCTGGAAGCATTTGGCTGGACCTGTCATGTCGCTGTCATTACAGTCATTTGGACTACATTGGCTCATGTTGTGGTGGGTTTTTGATGGAAACTTGACAAGATGACTTGTGGAGATTCATTTAGGTATTAAACTACTGCGAGGTCAGAGGTCATCTAGGGTATTTACAATATTTGCAAAATGTCATTTTGTAAACTTTTATTGTCTTTAGGTGAAGATGATAAAGCAGGCAACAACTGTCCTGAGGAACTTCTTTTAGCTCAGCATACGTAGTATGCGGAGCTATGATGGCAATGGTGTTGACTCTATCTATGTATCTGCTTACACTTGCCAAAATACATTTGTGCCAAACATTGTGCCAATGGCAAGAAAAATCAATCAGAAGACCGACTTGACCCAAGGCCCTATGGAGTGGTCCATCACAGTTTGGGACAAAGGTCACATGAGCTGATTAAAGGGAATTCTTTAAAATTTTATCAATTGCTCAAATTGTTATAATCATAGACTTAGACGAACCGCTGACCACAGGCCCTTATTAATGACTGGGCTATTATAGCACCATTGGTGCTCTTGTTTTATTCCAGTACAAATTTAGACTCTCACACTTTCTTTCCAGGGTCCTTCTCTTTCGTCACATTGAGTAAAATATTACCTCAGAAGTAAGAAGCTCGTACTGAATTTGAATATAGCGAGTGTGTAAGAACTGCAAGATTTTAGTTTTTGATCTACTCTCACATTTGATATAAGCCAACGTTTTGGATATATCTGTCACCGAAAGACCTCACACACCACTCCAATATCCTCTGGAGTATTTCCAAATAAATTAGCCCAAATTTGGGTTAAACAGGACAAAATTTGATGCCAATGTCCATCGGATCCATGATTTGGACAAGAACTCAGAGAGGACTCTCAAATTTTAATCAGTTCTTACTGATCCTTCACTTTTAAAAATATTCTTGCAAATTTCACAAATATTTTCCCTCTTTTGATACATCACTGATATGTGTTTAGCCGGTTCTTAAACAAAGCCAACCTCTATTAAACCGTCTCTAAGGAGCTTAAGAGAGTCACCTTGTGGCAAGAAAGACTTGCTATCACTGTTACCAAGTAATCTGTTGGTATTGAACCGGGTGAGCATCTCCCACCTTGAGCGATCTCCTCATGGGCTGAATGTCGATGTCTCATAGATTGAGAAACCAGAATTTGGCCGATCTAAGGTTTCCTGCAGAGGTGGGGCTACCTGGAACATCTCCCGGTCTGCCCACTGCTGGAGCAACAATGCCCAATCAGGACCTTGCGGAAGTCAGTGCGAAGCAGCCAGGCGTTGTACCATCTCTGGCGGGATCATATTTGAGAACCACTGTTTGGACACGATAAGAAAAGCAGCCTCTGACTAAGAGAGATCTTGTCCATCTCTGCGATGACACAGTGGTTGGATGTGGAGAGATGGATCTCACTCTCAGAGATACCATGATGGGAAATGGCTCATCTCTGAAGTGCATCAAGTTCCGGATAAGTGTATGTAGGGATGTTTATGTTACTACTCTCACACCATGCTGATCTTGTGTTTGGAGTTTGTGTCCCAAGATGGGGTGCCGCTCGACGGATCAATCCTATTCGCTGTCAGTTTTTAATAAGCCATTTTGTAATCACAGAGTCCATGACAGGTCCTTACTGATGGAGATGCCAAGTAAATCGCCCCGCCTGTTGATCTCTGCCAGAAGTTGTTAAAACAGTGATACGTTGGCCAGTTGCAGTGTCTTTCTTGTTTATATTGTTACCGTTTTTAACCCTTTCGCCTCACCAGATGTGTACATTCATGAAGTTGCCCAAGAATCGGTTTCCTGCAAAAATCTTGGTTGAGAGCGGCCGCGGCTGTGTCTGTCCTCCTTTTAACTTTTTAAGGCATGAGTGGGACAGAAGGATGCGTATTCAAAGAAACTGTCGCAATTCATCTAGTAATGCCCTTTTTTTGGCAATCCATGTAGTCACTGCATTTCAACATGATATGATAGGAGGGCGATTTTTTGCAAATGTGGACATGAACCGACATTTTTTTCCAGAATGTCAAGGTGCTAATGGGGAGTCCTATGGCCCCTCTGTTATTGTGCTCACATCATTTGTTTTCAATCGCGATCCCCAAATACCCTGGTCATTTCTGTATATGTTTTACGTTACTGAAAGGCTATTTGAAATGGGATCCTTTGAGGTCCTAACACCAAGTAGCGTGCGGAAAGACCATGTCCAAAAATCACTCACATAAAAAGTGGTAACCAGAGAGTTTCTTCATTTTTTCCAAAACCCCCCTTTTCAATGATTTTCGATTGATTTTATACCCCCCCTTTTTTTGCAAAATCCATGAACAAAATGAGGGTTAAAAATACCCCTATTGCAATGTTTTTTCAGTGACAAGATGTTCAGACACCCCCTTGCAATGACTCTTATAATTTAACATATTAAGAACAAAACATAAAAATATCAACATTACTTTGTGTTTGCTGTACTCCCTGATGATCCTGTGTCCTTAATTGGGATTAATTACAATACCTGTATACTGATTTTAAATGAAAATGCAACAAAGATAAGTATTCCCTTGAAGCGTTATGTACAAAAAAAGGCTGATTGACCATAACCAATTCTGTGAAATACTCCTTTTTTTCAAATTTTGCGGAGACGGATGCTCAGAATACCCCCTTTTTCATGATTTCGCGGTCCTCGATGACAGTAAAAAAATATACCCCTTTTCCGCGAAATTTAGAACTCTCATGGTTACCACTTATTATGTTGAGTTGAGGGATCGGGGGAAAGAGGTGGCGGGACTGGGGAATGTTTCCCCAGTCGGGGTATTACATTCCGTCGGTAGAAGTTGGAAAAGTTCTTGTTTTAATGAGGGTATACATGCATGAATTACAACAGGCAGAGCCTTAAAACAATAACAATTTGTAGATGCGTGGACTAAGTTGATGATGTTGCTGTTTGACCCCCCCCCCCCCCCCCACACACACACACCCTACCCCTGCTCTTCAGGTTCTCAATGCGACCCAAAAAATCGGGTCAAAAATATCTTTGGTCGGTACATTACACGTCTCCAAAATCCTGGCGACGCGCCTGATTCGGGGGAAAATATTCTTGTGCCCCCCGGCCACTCAACATAGCTCAACATCCTGGGCGCGCCAGCTCGCCGGTAAACTTTTTAAATGTATTTTTCTTTTTTTGTGTGTCCATTTTGGAGGTAACACGTATGTAATTCCGTTACGTTAACAGGGGGTCCTAGGGACCCGCAAACGAACAACTTACATTTTTCCAGTTTTACGAATAACGATAGTACTTTTGCCGATCCTTTTTTTTTTTTATCTGTGTAACTTTCGGATTGAAAGAGTTCCAATGTCAAAGCAGTAATGCCTTAATGGTGCCATCATGAATATTACTGCGGTAATGCGCACTTTTCATTATAGAGCTGCTTTTCGGTTGGAACCAAATCTCTGCAGATATAAGATTCCATTTCTCTGACATGAGCATACTGAGTTTGGAGTAAATTTATTTTGGTGTAGCATTACACTGCAATTTTCTTGCAAATTTGTTTTCAAAATTTATTTTCTCTTTACTTTGTCATTTACCTTTTAATAATTTTTTGTATCATATTGTTTGTATTTTTATCTGTATTTTGTAAAATCTGCATGGACCTCTTGGGAGACCATGTACCGATGTATTGAAAAGAGTTTTCCAGAATAAGGACAGAATAATAAATAAAGCTTAAAAGTAGGGCATTTTTTCATGAAAAAAAAATCAAAATCTATCTCCTGCGTTAATTATATTATTAGGACGGATCCCTAGGACCCACTTTCACAGTCACCATGTTCAAGTTGGAGGTCAGTAAAAATATTATTTAATTAAAACGTTTAAACAAGTACAAACCAATAGGAATTTACAACGGCAAACATGCCACATACCAAAAAGATGATATCTTAAAATGGCATCATTTGTGTTCAATGTAGTTATATTGGACCCATTTAGAACGTACAACTTTTTCATTCCACATACATTTTTGTGGAACTGAGATCGCGGACACCATTTTATGTTAGATTTTTTTCCCAATTGAAAAATAATTTTTTGCCCCTAATTTTTTCGGTTTTCTCTGTTGGATATATTTTTGTCTTAATTTACGGCTCTGTATTTCGTGCAAAAACCCTTTCGAGAAAGTGGTTTTCTTAGGGGGGGGTCCATGGAATTAAACCCCCGCCCCGCCATGTCCACCAGCGGAAGTAAGAAGAACCTTGTCCCCTCAAAGTATAAAGACCCTCACCCTTTTCATCGCTGCACCTAAAGACCCCTATTTTTTTGCAATTTTAACACCCACTCAACCCAAGACCCTTTTTTTGGCAAATGCAAAAGTTTCATATCCAAAGACCTAATTTTTTTTTTTTTTTTTTTGGGTTAATTTACCCGGGGGGACAATGTGAAATTGATATGGGTGTAAGGCTAGCGCTTCGAATCCCTGGACATTCTGTGCCCGATGGACTAAAAATAGGGGTCTTTGGGGGAGAAAATGCCCCAAATAAAGGGTTTTGCGGGTATAAATTTGCAACTTTTCCACAAAATGGGGTCTTTTTTAGAACATTTGCAAAAATTTCACCCAAAAGCCCCATGTCCACTTGGGAAATTTGCGTAAAGAAGGCAAGTTTCAAATCGGGCAAAGTCTATTGAAGTTCCCGAATGTGTCATGATCTCGAAAATTTGGCAAAACTTAGTGCAACTTAGGAAATTTTGTGGACGCGGTAATTTTCATCCTACGTGAATTCATCTTCCCAATTGCCATGGGGCCCTGATGAGCAATTTTTGGTCATGTGTCCATTTATCCTGCTTGCTATGCCTAAATTAAACAAACATTTTTTGACACGAACTAAGGGTCCCTAGGGAGCATAAAACACCCGTTAAATTTTTTAAAAAGTCAAAATGCAATATACATTTTCATATTTTCCTCCATTACATTAGCAATTACAAAACGATAGCCCTTTTAGGTTTCGCTAAAAGTTAGTTGAACTTGTTTTCTTATAAGGAAACAATAGCATTCTGGAGGATAAAAGCGCCCGTAATCAGGCTCGTGCGCGACTTTTTCAAAATGCGTAACACAATCTTACAATTCACTTTGCAAACCAGAAAAAGCGGTTATATCCTAGTGGGGGACCATTCTTAAAATTAAAACGACGTTTCAGAAGAAAAAAGGGCGTTTATATTACTAAAAAAACGAATAAGTAAATTTAACCATGATTTACCAGCACAGCCACACCCCCACACACACACCCACATGCAACCCACACGCACCCAACAACAATCAAACCGATGCGCCCCTTGAGACTTGCAACAATATTCGAATCATCTACTTAACATTGCCTTAGACATCGAAGTATCCCATTTAATTATGTACTCACTATGTCCAATAACCAGCCTATGTACTAATATAATGTCTTCCCCAAGCCCCCCCCCCCCGCCCCATTTGTCGCCATACCGCGTCGTTATAAGCCTTTCATTTCAAAACGACGCGAAAAGATAGGTGTTTAGGCCTTAAAACACTAATTGCAGTCCAGGGATTTCCTTTGAGACGTGGTAAAAAGCCCATCAATTGCAGCACTTATCACCCAAAACCTGATTTTGGTCAATAGAGCCTGATGAGCATTTTTGTCATGGTTGTCCAATTTATCTGCTTGCTATGCTAAATTAAACCAACATTTTTGACACGCACAAAGGTCCCTAGGGAGCATAAAAACACCCATGAAATTGTCTGTTTAAAAAGTCAAAAATGCAATATAAATTTTCATATTTTCCGTCCATCACATATATCATACAAAACGATAGCCCTTTAGGTTTCCTAAGAAGTAGTTTGAACTTGTTTTCCTTATTATGAAACAATAGGATTCTGGAGGATAAAAGCGGCCCGTATCAGGCTCGTGCAAGGCGACTTTTTCAAAAATGCGTAACACAATCTTTAAAATCACTTTGCACAACCAGAAAGCTGTTCTTATTCTAGTGGGACATTCGTAAAATAAAACGAAACGTTTCAGAAGAAAAAAGGTGCGTTTATATGGTAACTTAAAAAAAAACGAATAAAGGGAAATTTAACCATGATTTTACAGCACAGCCACCCCCCACACAAGCACACCACACACACACCCCACAACACACAAACCCACATGCAACCACACCACCCACACAATCAAACCGATTGCTCCCTGAGACTTGCACAATATTCGAAATCACTAATTTAACATTGCTTGATAAATCGAAGTACTTCCCCATTTAATTATTACTCACTAGGTCCAATAACCAGCCTATGTGGCTGAAGATAAATATCTGCCCAGCCCCCCCCCCCTCCGCCCAATTTTGGTCGCCATAACAGCTTCGTTATAAGCATTTCAACAAAGCGACGCGAAAAGATAGGTTTTTGCCCTTAAAATCACTTATTTCAAGTCGCCAAGGGATTTCCTTGTGCGACGTGTTAAACAAGCCCATCAATTGCAGCACTTATACCCAAAACCTGATTTTGGTCAAATAGCCTGATGAGCATTTTTTGGTCATGTGTCCATTTATCTGCATGCTATCTAAATTAAAACAAACATTGTGACACCACTAAGGGTCCCTAGGAGTCATAAAACACCCGGGAAATTTTTTTAAAAAGTCAAAAATGCAATATAACATTTTCATATTTTCCTCCATCACATATAATCATACAAACGATAGTCCCCTTTATGTTTCCCTAATAATTTAGAGTTTGAACTTTGTTTTTTTATTAGGAAACATAGCATTCTGGAGGATAAAAGCGCCCGTATCCGGCTCGTGCAGCTGACTTTTTTCAAAAATTCTTAACCCATCTTAAAATCACTTTGCAAAAACCAGAAAAAAGCTGTATTATTTTAGTGGACATTCTTAAAATTAAAAAAAAAAAAAAAAAAAAAAGGGCGTTTATATGTACTTAAAAAAAAACCAACAAATATAAATTTTAACCATGATTTCCCAGCACAGCCACACACCCCCACACACCACCCACACACACACACACACAACACCCACATGCACCCACACGCACCCAAAAAAATCAAAACCGCTGCTCCCATTGAAGAACTGGCCCAATTCGAAATCACTAATTTAACATTACATTTGCTTGAGAAATCAAGTATTCCATTTATTATGTACATCAATATGTCCCCAATCACCAGCCTATGTGCTAAAATATCTGCCCCAAGCCCTCCCCCCCCCCCCCCTCCGCCCATTTGTCGCCATACAGCGTCGTTATAAATAGCATTTCAACAATCGAAACGACGCGAAAAGATAGGTTTTTAGGCCTTAAAATCACTTAATTGCATTCCCAAGGATGCTTTGTGAGACGTGTTTAAACAAAGCCCCCCCATCAATTGGCAGCACTTCTACCAAACCTGATTTTGGTCAAATAGCCCCATTTCACTTGGGAAATTGCGTGAAATAAGGCAAAGTTGCAAATCGGGCAAAGTCCTATTGAGTTCCTGAATGTGGCAGATCTCGAAAACTTTGTCAAAACGTATTGTCAACTTGAGGAATTCTGTGGACTCGGTAATTTTCAGCCTACTTTATGCATCTTCCAGTGACCTGGGGCCACTATCCCCAAATAGGGTCTTTGATTGATTATTTTCAAAAGTTCCCCCCTAAATAGGGTCTTTTGGTGAACAGTTTTGGTAAAAATTTAGAAAAAATATGGGGTCTTTGGGTTTATGTTTCAAAATATAGGCCCTATGGTGATCTTTGGTGACAGCGATGCTGAAAATGATGGTCTTAACAGCCTTGCATGCGTGTCACTTCCAAGATGGGAGTGCCCCCTTAGAATTTAGCGAAGGGCGTCGCCGGATAAGGAAAAGGGACACCCTCTATATTTTTCATTTTCATGAGACGGTAATTTGAAGGGGACACTTCCATCTCGGAGTGACGCGCATGTCACCAAAGACCCCGTATATTTGAAATGTCACCCAAAGACCCCATATTTTTTAATTTTACCAAACTCTCACTCCAAAGACCCTTTATTTTTTGGGAAAAGTTTTTAAAATGTCACTCAAAGAACCCCCTATGTTTGGGTGAGATTTTCTAAAAACCCCATTTTTTTGGGAAAATTTTGAAATTTGTCACCCCGAAAACCCCTTAGTGGTTGGGGCATTTTGGCGGTCTCGCACCCAAAGACCCCTATTTTTTTTTCTGAGTCACTGTCAACGAATTCCCCTGTGGGTTCGAAGCGCAGCCGGTCCAGCCTTACACCCATATCCATTCTATTATGTGATTCCCCCCCCCCCCCCCCCGCCCCCGCTCCCCCCCCCGCCCCCGGATTTGAAACATTCCGCATTAAAAAGCGACGTGCTCAAAGTTATCTTTTGCGGTTTTAAAAAATATCAGTTACATATTTGTTTTTTGAAAAAATCGCTTTTATGTAAATTGGTAAATACAATCATTCAGGGGTAATGGAAAATTCCATAATTTTATCAATCCTCTTCTCCAAGAACCACCATGCAGATTTGCAAGGATGTGCATATATATAACTTGGGTCTTGGGCCCGTTTCGTCTTCAGGCCTTAGGCTTATACTATAGGAACTAAAACTACCGTATTATTTCACCAACCCGTTAACAAGTTAATACGCTTTCGATGGCGGCCAACCTTCGAATTATATTTCGTAGTCCTTTTTCCGTTTTTCTCTTCTTGTATTATAGTCGCTCTGTGGTGGGTCCTGCTAAATTCAGATCTTACAAATATGAAACACTTCTATGTTACTTTGCACAGATATATTACATGTACACTTTATACTGCAGTCAAAGGGGTTAAAAGGTCCGGTCAATAAAGTCAACACCGTAATTAAAATGCTAAGTCATGGCAACCGTACCAGAACCACCGTACTCATGAAATTATATTGGCACCCCAGGACTGGAACCACTACAAATCAATTGACAGCGTCGATTAAAACAAAACATTGAAATAGGGCAATAAGCTTCTTTTCTTCTTCAGCCTGTATCCGGGATTGTTTATTGAATATGCTCACGACCATCAATGCTCAAGATCAACTTTCATTTCAAGATATTTTGCCAAATTGTGACAGAATTTTTTTTGGTATGATCGCTTTTGGGTTTTTCGTGTTAAAACTTACACATAATCACAACTGTCTGTTTTACTGTTAGAGGCTGGGTTGGTCTTCTTGTTATGGCTATCCGCGTGAATGAAGTCTGCAAAATGGGAGATGAGAGGAGGTTACTAGCTCTTCCAACGAAAAAGAACGTTCGAATTCGCTCAATTTCGGAATATATTTCTCCAGACCTACAAACTCAAGCACCGGAACAAATGGCCAAGTGTATCGGCCTAGAAGAAGAACAGAGTTTGATATTTGGAATCTTCTTGGAGAAAGCAGATATCCTCAGCTGTTGTTTTCACGGTGTCGGGTGCCGGAGCAATAACACCAGCTTATCAATTTCCAGTGACTTTGAAAATGCACAAGCTGTGTATTTTATTAAGAGAGAGGAGAACTGTTAGCAAAGAAAGCATAAGACAGCCTTGCTATACGAGATCTTCCAATATGCACCTTTTGGAACCATTGTCGGCTTTGGTTGATGAGGTATGTTTGGACCAGGTCCTTTACACTGCAAAAACAGTTGTTTTTATTTTAGACTAGTGTTTTAACATGTACCACAGCTCTAAAACAGATATGGGCGGATCTGTAAAAATGTACGTCAAATCACTAACCCTACCAAGGGGGAGGGTCTTAAAGAACTTTCCTCCGTGGCACTACAGCGGTGTAGAAATAAAAACGCCGGATTTTTAAAGCGAAATTTTTTTGACACAGTACTGCATCTTATTTGTGTCTATTTTTTATAAGGATGTGATTGTTCATAATCTTTGACAGTGTTTGTTTGGTGTACCTTGGATTTTTGATTCAAAGTTATGTTAAGTTTTGTGAGCCCCTAGTGAAGCCTTCTGAACGCGTGTGTCCGATTCAACGACCTTACACCTTATGACCTTATGTATAAATGTGGTAGAATTGAAAGGCAATTAAGCCAGAACAAATCTTTGTTTTGAAAACAGCTGAGGATAAGTTTCATTTTAAATTTCATACTGGACTTCGTTATTTTCACTCATCCTGACTTGCAGCTACTTGCATTGGAAATGAAATCAAATTTCGGACATTGTAAGTGCCCCTACTGAAGTAAAAGACAAGTAAAGTGGGCAAAAGTCCAGTTCAAACACTTTCATGGAAATCTTGCTCACAAATAATTTATGTCTATTTTATTCTCGCGTCACTTAAAGATAGTAAAACAAATACATTCAAAACATTTACACTGCTTCTTTAAAATGATACTTAGTGACGCCCATTCCTGCCACCTGTCCTCATTTATGAGCTTTTGTGAGACGGCTACTGAATTTCAAACCTTCACATTAGTACCTGTGCTTTCACAATCGACCATTTGGAATTTATACCCTTCTCAATGCACCTGTGTCTCTGGAGAGGGTGTCGAAATGAGATGTGATAAAAGCATAGTGGTTAGAGAAGGAAATATACCACTTAAAATAGTGGTAGCATCATGATGAAGGTGTGTAATAGTTTTAATATTTTATTTTTTCAATCCTGCGTTTTTAATTGATGCCAGAATGCCAAAAGCGAAAAGTTTCCATGGTATAATAGCTTATAATCACTTCCTCATCCGTCCCCTCATTGTAGCATAAAAATTGAAGGTAATACCTATCACCGGAGCAGGGGAGTTAGGTATGGGGGTGCATGCCAACCAAGAAAATTCATCCATTTTTAAAAATATTCTGCACAGTATATTGAGGGCACGCGTGGTCCAGTGGATTGAGCATATCGCCCTCGCACTCCAAGGTTTTGGTTTCGAGTCCCACTGTGGCTCAACGTGTTGTGCCCTTGAGTATAAGGCGCTTTACCTCATGACTCCTCCCCCCCCCAGTGTCTAATGGATACGCGAGCATTATTCAAGCTTGGAAGTAACCGACTCGCTGTGTGGGAGGATTGGGCGAAGGCGAACCCCCCCCCCCCCCCACCGCAAAAATATTACGGAGGAGTTGGCCTGAACGCTATAAGACGAAGATGACCCTCCGCGCACGAGCTTAGCTCGACACGACGACTTTACTTTTTTATGGCTCTAAAACAGCTTAAAACTCTATGTTATATATGTAAAACTATACAACATATCAATATAAAGGCTGGATTGGAAACAAAAATATTAACAATATAAACAATCCCTCTTCAGTGTTAACACTCTTTTAAAGTACACTTTCTACTCTTCAATATAATGTTTTTTTTTAATTCCAGCTCAATTCGAATTTCAACACTGCCCTGAGATACAGCGTAATTGAAGAAGGGTTAAAGGTGCAACGAGAGATTTCAAGTCATCCATATTTTCTGTGATATGTAGTGATTTCATATAGATTAGACTCGCAATAGATTCCCTTCCTTTTATTTGGTTACAGAAATAACTTAAAATGAAAACAAAATGTCATTTGTATATGCTTACATTTCAATAGAAAACTAACTGAATTTCGTATTTGCTCCTATACGAATTAAATTTCATAATTTTTGCACAAGGAAACAGTTCTCAGCTTAATTCCTTACAGATGGGGAAGTTTTAATATAACTTAACACTATGCCCAAAATCAGAATTTTCAGATTTTTTTCGGGACACCCGTTATTTGAAATCTCTCGTCCGATTTGTGAAACACATAACTAATGAAAGGTTTGAATCAGTAGCGCTGATGAGTCTCACAAAGACATGTGTGGCATGGAAGGATTTCTATTATTATTTTAATTATGGAGAAAGCAGTATAAATTGTTTGAACTCCCGGGGGGGGGGGGTTCTTGGATTGGTCGGATACCCATGTTCGTTCGCAAAAAAAGCGGGACTAGCTGAAAATGAGGGACTACCGCTAGGTGTATCAATCAGATGTGATTGTGACTGTTCCATGATACAGATAGAGAAATTAACATAAACAATCAGCAAAATAACCCCGAGTGTATAATTTTTCTTGCCGGGTTCAGGTGGCATTTATCTTGTATACGGGCTATTTTTAAAGTTACATCTTTTTCATATCAGGTCTCGTAAGGGGTATAATTTCCCTGCAAATTGTCCCATCCCGTTAGGGGTATATTTTCACTGAAACTAGTATAATTTCACCAAAAACCGGTCCCGTTAGGGATATATTTTCACTGACAATTGGTCCCGTTAGCGTGATCATAGATTTTTGAATATAGTGGTTGAACTGGACCTTCTGATCCGCTGTGTATGTCAAAACTTGATTTCAATTCTATATAATGCAAGTCTTGTTATTTTGATTTGATAGTAAAAAAACCTCAGACCTCTATGGTGCTTTGAAACAACGTTCCAATTTATTAAATTTAATTTTGTTCTGGTTTAATTGTCTTCAATGTATACCTGGTACATAACTGAGTGGCGTTGTGTATTGATCGGAGCACCCGATCCGATTCAGAAGCGCTTCACAAAACGTGTCATAATAACTTTGAACCAAAATTACAAATTACACCAACCAAACTTCTTGTCGAAGATGAGATTACGGACAATCAAATCTATTGACATGCACAATAATAGTTCATTTTGTTTTCCGAAAAAATCGCTTTTAAAATCCTGCGTCTAAAATGATACACGACGTATAGTCAATTGTCCATCATTTGAGCTGAAACCCACATGAAAGTGACATTTCCTTTCTGTCACTCGTCTATAAAAAAAGAGAGATAAATTCCCAGATAAACTATCGTCATCCGTCTCTATCAGTGCTACAATGCAATGACATCCTGCAATTTAAAGGGCCATTCATTTTACATTTAAAAAAAAAAAGAAAAAAAAAAAAAAAAAAAAAAAAAACAAAAAAGGAACAAAATAGTTTTCTCATAGCAGGAGGGTTTTTAAGAAAAGGGGCACAAAATGAAATGATTCTCGAGACTGGACTTGGTGCAAAACATGCGTTGGTGGAGGTTTGAGGGCGGAGCACCAGAAGCTATAGGAAAAAATAGCTGTTAAAATGTATTTTGAGCCATTCTGGCAGCACTTCACAATTGTGGTTTGCATGCACTCTTTATGCCTATTGAGCAGTGGAAAATATATTTGTAAAACAACCAATTCTTATACGAATTTTCAAGAAAAAAAGACCGATCAATATACCAAAGGGGCTGAAAATGATAGGCCTATAAGAACCCTCCCCCAGGGTCTATATGTGTTTTTCTTGTTTAAGGGAACCCTATATAAAGCACTATCAGAATTTTGCTAAATCATAAAATCGAAAAATGTAGTTTAAAAAAATCATATTTTTGAATAATTTTAATAATAATATGTATCCCAAACAGAATCTACAAGTGATAAGACCATGCAAATAGCAACCTAATAAGAACAAAATCTGATATAGCCACCGTAGTTGCAGTGTCACGGTCCGTTTCCTGCAACACATAATTGAATCATGATTGAATGGAGATTCATGCATATCTTTGAAAACTGCTGTTTTCTTACTTACAATTCAGTTTTAAAAAATAACTTTTGTGAGTTCTATAGACTTATTCTTCACTTTAAAGGTGCAACGAGAGATTTTTGAGGCACCCAAATATTGTGTCATAATAGTAACTTCATATAGACTAGACACTCCATAGATTTCTTACCTTGTATTTGGCTACAGAAAGTCTTAAAAGTCAGAAAAAAGGTGATTCTGATTTGCTTATATTTCAATACAAAACATAGGCTGAATTTCGTATTTGCTCCTATACGAAATTAGAAATTTCAATTTTTTTATACCAAAGAAACATTTCTCAGCTTAATCCTTCAGATGGGGTTATTTTTGATAGAAAGCTTTACATCAGGGCAAAAATCACCACTTTCTATTTCTTTAGGGACACCTGATATGTAAAATCTCTCGTTGCACCTTTAAGCTACTCCTACTAATTTCAAATATTTTGACTCTTTGCTTTGCGAATACGTCCGGGGGTGTGTCACATTGGAAGGTTCCAGTGACTCCCATTTTAGAATCATTTCAGTACCAGAGACCCTATTGTTTCATGTCCAAAGCCATATTCTACCAAATTTTCTTCGAAACACCTCAGAAGGTATAGAAATTTAGGTAAATCACAGCTTATTTTCCGGCAAATCTAGCTCCGGAGACCCCCATTTTTTGGCCCTTAAATTAGGTGTAACGAGAGATTTCAAATAACAGGTGTCCCTAAAAATGTGAAAATTCTGATTTTTTGGGCTGGTATAAAGCTTTCTATCAAAAATATCCCCATCTGAAAGGATTAAACTGAGAACTGTTTATTTGGTACAACATTGTGAAATTTCTAATTTCCTATAGGAGCAAAAAATAGGAAATTCAGCCTATGCTTTTTTTGTGTTGAAATATAAGGATAGGCCTATACAAATCACCTTTTTTTTATTTGAAGTTATTTCTGTATCCAAACAAAAGGTAAAGAATTTATTAAGCCCAAAAAAAGTTTGTCTCAGAAGAAATGTGAAAAACGCAAATATGCGAAA
>JAMKCH010006117.1:0-73233 GCA_023653785.1 Ophioderma brevispina
GTCGATCATGGAAAAGAGATCGCTGCCGTAGGCCGGCTACGTTGACTTTTGACCCCAAGGGGGGGGGAAGGGGGGGGGGGGTTTGTGTTCATAATCTTGAGCGATTTACCGCTGACCAGGGAAACGGTCCGCTCTGGACTTGTTCATTTTTGAAAAGTTAAACAATGCAGTGGCCCGGCTACGTGACTTTCACCAAGGAAGGGGTTTGGGGGGGTTTTTTTTTGTTTTTTTTTTTTTATCAATAATCATAGAGGAGATGTACGAGACCAGGAGGAAAGCGGGTCCGCCCTGGACTTAGTTCCATTTTGAAATGCTGAGATGCACTACCCTCCTTTAGTATACTTTCTGGTCGCGGCCACTTTTCTATACTTAGAGCAACCTTCATAGCGATGCCCAGTACTTAACCCTCAATGAAGGTGCGCGTTTGAGGTGGGCGAGTGTGAAGAGAAAATCATTACTTTTTAGGAAAAGGTGGTGGGTTTGGGTTTGAGAGATTCTCTGGAGGAGACTATGGTTGTAATGCCACTGGTCAAGGCACGGAGGTTCTTCCAATAGGCAAAAGCGCTTGAAGATTTGAGAATTTGAGGAATTTATAATAATATTGTTAACAAAAATACAGGCGTTTTCACGGGACGCATGGTCATCGGCCGCCCCGCGGTTTGTGAATGGGACAACAGGTCACACGGAGTAACCACCAGTGGGATCATACCCACAGGACCATTGTATCCAAAGTCATGGGAAATAGACAAGCAGGCAATTTGATAGATCTGACCATTTTGGGGCCATGACCTCTTATGACCCTTAGATGACCCCTTTCTTTTGACCCCCACTCGTGAGAGGTGTAATTGTGGGACATACCCAAGGACAATAATGCTAGTGGCATTGAAATGATACATGTATGTGAATTTTTCCGGAATTTACCGCTATTCTTTTTTTAATATCGTCGCTGGGCGAGGAAAAACCTCATAGGTAATCCAGAGGTCAAATGCAAAACCACAATGTGAAAAAGTGGGGCCCCAGTGCTAAAACTCATATGTGCATTTTGGTCACATCGGGTTCTGTTTGAAATGTTCAAAGCAAACTAGGATAGTAAGTATATCGCAGTGTATTTTCAGAATCTAGAATAAATTAAATGATATAAATATATTTAGAAAGGACAAAACCTTTCTTATGCAAGGCATTGCAGCAAATTATTCACTTTTTGGTGTCTCCCGAAAATGTTACATATGAGGTTTTGTTATGTTACCGTTTTTACTACATGTGAGGTTTTGCTCTTAAAGGTCAAATGCACATATGAGGTTGTTCCCGCCCAGCGACGATATGGTAATTTTTTTTGAAATCTTAGCTTAAGTAATTGTTTATTTGTATTGATGCTTATCTGTATAAAAGAAGCTATTTCTCTACTTGAGTACAAGGGTGAGTCAAAAAAAACTTGACCCTCATTGTGTCCGCCATTTTGAATGTTTAAATAATATATATCTAACATATGTGGTATCTGCAGACAGCTTATTTCATTATCTTTAATTTGCTGTAAAGATCTTTCCAATCGGTTAAATATAGGCCGAGCTACCGTCTTTCGAATCAACAATCTGCAGTGAATAAATAGCCTGATTTTCTTCTGGAAACTGATTTCCTTCGCTGAACGCTGGCATTTCAATGTGAATCCGTGGACAGAGCAGAAAACCGGCTACTTGATTCAAACGACTGTAGCTCGGTCTATACCTAACCGATGTGAATGATCTTTGCAGTAAATTAAAGATAATGAACCCAGCTTTCAGATGATACCAAATATGTTAGATACATATTATTTAAAAATTCAAAATGGCGGACACAATCAGGGTCAAGTTTTTTTGACTCACCCTGTATAATCACGTCAGCCATATGCAGATTAAAATTATACAAACTTATTGCTCAATTTTATTCACTTTGTATTGACAATCGTATTGGACTACCTGATTGACTGACATTGTCTTCACACAGACCGCAAGATCATTGAAAACATGGACGCGCCCGTCAATCTTTTGACTTGTGAATTTTCTTTCTTAAATTTAGACAATTTTTGTAGTAATAATGTAGCTGTTTGTACCATTTCAATTATGTAAACCAAACTTGAGTGAAGAATTTATGTAGAATTTAGATTTATGTGGAGCCTGCTCTAACGGAAAAGAGGTTACCTCTCCTGATATTTATGTCACAGACGACAAGTTACTTTTCCTGATATTTATGTCACAGACGACAAGTTACTTCTCCTGATATTTATGTCACAGACGACAAGTTACTTCTCCTGATATTTATGTCACAGACGACACGTTACTTCTCCTGATATTTATGTCACAGACGACAAGTTACTTCTCCTGGTATTTATGTCACAGACGACACGTTACTTCTACTGATATTTATGCCATTGACGACAAGTTACTTCTCCTGATATTTATGTCACAGACGACAAGTTACTGCTCCTGATATTTATGTCACAGACAACAAGTTACTTCTCTTGATATTTATGTCACAGACGACAAGTTACTTCTTCTGATATTTATGTCACAGATAACAAGTTACTTCTCCGGATATTTATGTCACAGACGACAAGTTACTGCTCCGGATATTTATGTCACAGACAACAAGTCACTTCTGCGGATATTTATGTCACAGACAACAAGTCACTTCTCCGGATATTTATTATGTCACAGACGACAAGTTACTTCTCCTGATATTTATGTCACAGACGACAAGTTACTTTTCCTGATATGACATCTCAAACAGTTACATCATATTTATCAGCAAACCATAGCCTCGACATCCTACCAAACCTACCATTTTGGATGAGAGCAAGTAATATCTCTTCGCTTGCCCTCGAAAGCCCCATCTTGTATCCACAGCTTAAAAATCTTGAAACAGTTTAGATCCAATCCCCCATTTCAGGTGTTACGTTCTATCAAATGTAAGACGTAATTCATACTTCAAACATAACACCATCGTCAATATAGACAGCACAATATGCTTTCGCAGTCTAATGGACTTATATTGACTTGACCTACTTTTCCATACTAAACCGGACGTCGTATATTTTGTTACAGAAGTAGCTCCTAAATTACTGTGAGCACAATATTATCGTTAATTGCATCTCTTGATTGATTTCAAGAGGAAAAGAGTGTACTTAGCTAGAATAATGATATAAAACATGTTAAGAAACATGGTTGGGGTTGTGAATATCGAGCGAGAGGTTGCTCTGCGCGACATCGGATGCAACCTATGACTAAGGTAATTGGCTATTTGCTAGTTTCAGACGCTCGTTCCAGGTGGTTGAGATTAAGGAAGTATTGACTGGTTTGTATCTGATTTCTTGATGCTGCGAGCTGAAGCTTAACCAATTCTCTGGTCTACAAAAACAAAGTATACATTATGGCAATAAAGGTTAGCAGTATGGGCCTCATAGATGTCGGGTGGGGACTTAAGTTGGGCCGGTGTCCGTGTCCGGAAATACAGTGTCCGTGTGACTGAGTGTCCTACCGCCCATCTAGTCATTGTGATCTCTATTGAGTGCTGTACGCATCATTTGTTTTAGCACTGTACCCAAATGGCCTTGTCTACAGGGTCACGGTTTATTCCGTACATGTTGACATGGTAGCATGGACACTATCTCATAGGGGACACTCAGTTTCTTTACAGCGGGCCAATTTTGTTTCAGAAATGAGCAAGTTAATTGTTTCCTTAACTTCATGCCCTTAACGGTGCTTACCCTAGACGTAAATCTTGCTAACATCAAAGATAAAATTCATTTTTATCGAATTGTTGTGTATAAAATAACGTTTGACTTCAGACAATTCTTGAAAATAAGATTTATATCCATGTCTAAAAAGGTCTGTCATCACATTTCCAAACCCTTCAACTACGATTAATTAAACATGCGTTTGTCTACCAAAACATCAGGTGATGATGTACGGTTGATGGCGTATATTACTAATGCCGAGGCATCCTGGACGTTTTCGAAAACCTTGCGAAACATTCAACATTAAAGGTTTAACGACAGATTTGTGGGCATATGTGGGCATACATTGTGTCATATGTAGCGATTTCATTTATATATAACACTCCCAATAGATTTCTTACCTTGTAGTTGGCTAAAAAAATGCCTTGAAAGTGAAAACAAAAGGCAATTTTGATTAGCTTAATAATTTCAATATAAAACATAGGCTAAATTTAGTATTTGCTCCTATTAGTAGGGTTATAAATCAAAATCCCATTCTAGAAGTTTGGGGAAGAAGGTTAGAAGATGTTTTTCTATAGTTTGAAGGGTGCTGAATCAGAATTTTTGGGTCCAACCTCTGGGAAATGGGGGGAACTTTGTAAAATCAGGGGGTAAAATTTGTACAGGGGTAAATTGGAAATCAAGTCATATTGTGTTTACATGTACACCAATGTATTTATCTCATTATAAGGATTAAAAAGGTATAGTTTGTCCAGGTTCCGACCTTTAGTTAAACAGGTGCAGCCCTATTAAGGTTCAAGGTCATCCTGAGGTAAACGTTACCCAATGCTCCGATTCCGTTGACACTGGTGTCAAGTTGTTCGTCTTGCCTTATTTTACAATGTTTGGCATTTGGTTTCGTAATTCATGGGCAAAATGTAACAAGGGTCTACAGGGGTCTATAGGGGTCACCAAAACATTACCTCAATTGTATACAGAGCTGTCACCCAAAGAATTGAATTTAATGTTCTGCTTCAGTATGACCAGGGCAATAATTCGACACCGGTTTCAACAAAATCTGAGCATTGGATTGTTTTTGCCCCAGAGTGACCTTGAACCTTATCAGGGCTGTAGCCGAGTAACTAAAGGTCGGAACCTGCACAAACTATACCTTTCCAATTCAACCCTCCATATCAATCAGAAATCTCGGTATTGTTTTTGATCAAACAATGTCTATGACCAATCATATCACTGCTGTTTGTAGATCTGTCAATTTTCACCTTCGTAATCTTTGGCGTATTTGCAAGTACATTGATAGGGACACGTGTCACCATGCAGTCCGCTCTCTTATAACCTCCCGCTTTGACTATGGCAATTCTGTCCTCTATGGTATCACTCAGGGAGAAATAAACAGGCTCCAGAAACTTCAAAATCGTGCAGCTCGTCTGGTTTATCTCTCTCTGCCTCCTCGCTCTGAGAGTGCTGGCGAACTTATCTCTCAGCTCCCTTGCCTCCCATCCGTGAAATGTTTTCTTTTCAAATTTCTTTTATATGTCCTTTAGGTGTTGTCTGGTCTTGCTCCACCTTATCTTGCTCGCTTCTTAACTTCTATGTTCCTGGCAGGGAGGACTACGATCTTCCACTGACAATCTCCTTCTTCTGTGTGAACTCGAAGAAATCAAAATCTACGGGTTCTAAGAAGGTCTTTTTCTGTTCTGTTGTTGGTCCAAAAGAATGAACAATGTGCCAAGAGCCATCAGGGAATCACCATCCCATTGCTGTTTTCAAAATTTCAAAACAAATCAAATCGCATCTTTTTCCTGTCTTAAATGGTTAATTGGGCTGCTTCGGTTTTGTTTTTTGTGTTTTCTCTTAAATTATTTTGTTTTTGTTTTTTTGTTAATGTTGTCTTTTATCTTTGTTCAGGTGTTGCCTGTTTGGTACACCCCTAGTTTTTGTCCTTGTTGTCTTTGTACTAGTTTGGTGTTTTTCCCAGTTGCGGTGGCCTTTTGTCATTGCGCCATAATTTAGCCATTACCTATTTTCTTGATGTCACACCAAAGCGCTTTGATCTTTTGTTAAAGGCGCTACTATATAAAACCTATATTATTATTATCCTATATGCCCCCCCAAAAAATTGTTTTATTTTTGTTTTAATCCATATAATGAGACAACTACATTGGTGTACATTTAAAACACATTTGACCTGAATTCAAATTTACCCCTGCAAGCTAATTGTTTCCCCTTATTTTACAAAGTTCCCGACATTTTTCCAGAGATTGACCCTAAAATCCGATTCAGCCCCCTGTCAAACATACAAAAAAACATCTTCCAGACATTCTTCCCCAAACTTTAGAAAGTGGATTCATCGTTCAAAACCCTACTATAAGTTAAATTTCACAATTTTTGTACCAAGTAATAAATCTCAGTCTTAATATTCTTTCATATTGGAGATTTGATAGAAAGCCTTACATTAGTGCAGAAAATACAGAACCACCCTATCCCACTTCGACATATTTTAAGGCAAACATGTTATGTGAAATCTTCTCGTTGCGAACGGACGAAATGTAAGACCAAACAAGCACACACCGTGGCAAATGATGTTTTCCTCTCACTTCGATTCGCATCTATAGCAAAGCGTATCTTAGAATATTTTCACACACATATTCCTCGATTGAATAAAATCCACACTACACGCTATGTTCTTAAGACCTTTAGCAAGCATCACGTTTTAAAACACGGGAAAATTTATTAATCTGGCATTGTTACGATCGTCCCCTGACTACGACGGTCAATTCACTCGATCTCTTTTCTGCACGACAAACCTTTTTTGAGGCCAACATTCCGTTTTGAGGTCATGCAATAGTCGTAAACAAGGTCCACAATTTCACCCTCGGTTAACCAGTAGTGACGTCAGAATAACTTTGGTGTCTCGTTTAACAGTGTCATGCCGAGGCAAATCAATGAAGTGATTTTTCTCTCTCGCGGAAAAGTGTGAAAAAGAGCTTGTTTAAAAGAACCCTCAAAAGCCATAATGGATTGGGTTAGTATAGCGTATCGTTCCTCATGGTGTAGTGCCTTTTAAGAACTTGGGTATATTTAACTAGCAGGGAATGATTAGAGTCCGAGGAATTGCATGCACACACCGTAACTATTGATCGCTAGCTACATAAAATATGGGCTACCCTACGTTGGCTAAAACGTGATGCGTAGATTGTTTTTGTAGAAATCAAGCAAAAAATAACAACAGAAAGGAAACCAAAGGAAAAAATACGTTCTTCCTCACGTTCTCCACGCTAAGTTTAATCAACATGCATTGACTCATTTAATTTCTTCACATGTTTCATCATCATGTTGTGTTTTCTTTTTTTTTTTCCACTGGATGCAGATGTACAACAAATATGTATGGCCTTTATAATCGCCTTTAAATGTCGAGTCCTCACGGGATATACCATACACCCTTATTTTCTAGACCTACTCCCGGGTTCCTAGGTTTTCGGATTCTTCGTTCTATTTCATAAGGGGTACATTGGTATGGAGGTAGAAATATGTGAAAGGATCCTAATCTCGTATTACTAAATGTCTGCGATTTCTTGTTATGACGCACCCTCTTCTTATTTCAAGATGTACTTAAAATGGGAGTAGAGTAGACGGTAACAGCATGGGGAGTTCTAAAGTGTTAGTTTTCCCTGTGGAAGCAACGAAGAAGGTCATAGCAAATCCGCCCATAGCATCAAACGCTTGCATCACACACCCCTGTAATATTCATGGGACGAACGTTTGAGTGCGTCGGTAATTGTTTTGTTTTGTTTTTCAAAGATGAAAAAGTCATGTAGAAAGGAAAAAACCCTGTACTGCAGTGAAAATTCGATAAAGAGGCACTGCAGGCAAATCTTCTCTTTAGACTTGTTTTTTAAATTATAATCGTTATTTTTGACTTGTTGTTTCTCCCAAATGCGTGAGCAAGAGTGATAACCCATCCTTCATTTACTTTATAAACTTCGTTGGTTTGTCTTGCCGAGAGAAGAAAACTAGATAGTCCACTATGAGACATCGAGCATCTAAACCAAAATATACCCTAAATAAATCTGCCACATTTGAATTTTCACAAGAATCCCTGATTTGGCGACGAAAACCAGTCATTTCCACGAAAACGCAACTCAAATACTGGTCCTTCTATTTATTGATACACACGCCTGAATACACAGTGGTGAAGTTATCCCCATCCCCGGAATGTGCCTCAGCCGCACGAATAAAAGATTGGTGTGGGAAAACCCTCTCTTAGGTATTTATGGTACTGCCCGACAAGTAACTAGTCCCAAACGTGACACGTGGCTAAAGAACACCCTCGTCCCACCTGCAAGATGGATCTACCCTATTCTTGCACTGTTACGTGAGATATTTGATTCAAATGCTACTCTTGCGTCAAATATGATATGGAACTGGCTTGAGCTTTGTAAATGGAAATGGATAAAAAGTAAACCAATCTTGAAAAATTGGGTTGCACTGGCTTTGTTTTTGTAATACATGGAAATTTGACTTTCACTTATTGAAATATTTAGCGTACTTGGATAGAGTTTCGCTCCTAGTAAAGAACGTGCTCGTTCGTCTGATGTCCTCAATAGCGAATTTCTGGACTAGATCCATTTGTTTAATCAAAGTTTCACCTTTCCCTCCACAATCCAAATAGCAAGAAAAAAACCGGTTAGACTGGAAACATGTTCCTACTGACAAATGGTATAATGCAGAACTATACTGAAGTTGGGGGATGTTGTCATGTGTGTGTGTGGTGTACGCGTGTTACTAAATATGGACATATCATATGTCATACAAAAACAATTAAATACAATGTAACTTTACTATGACAATAAATCCTTAACTATGATGGAATTCCTGCTTGACATTGCGAAAGTTATAGTGTTTCTATCAATGAATGTTTGTTTGCTGTTACCCTATGAACAGCATAATCTACTAAGCTCACTTTTAATATGATAAAGGTACTATATGATATACTTTTAGGTATTATCGTCTTTGTCTGGCATGATGGCAAAACTAAACAATTAACGCTGAAAGAATGTGGATATGCCAACAATAAGAGCCAAAGGGCACGTTATGAACATGATAGCTTATTTTGGCAAAAACCACCGTGAAGACCGTTCATACTCACACCCATGAAATGACTTGTAAATAACAAGTTGTGATATTCTTTGTACTCAAGTATTCCTAAACAAGAGGCAGGAATTATGTCCAAATCAACTAACTTTTATTGACAATATCACAAACGTCACTTCTCAACGAAAGAGTGAAAAACCACTCTAAAAGAGTAAACTTCACTCCAAAAAAGAGCCCATCTTGAGTGCCATCTTTTAGAGTGAGATCCACTCAAAATAAAAGAGTGAACAATAACTCTACAGGAAAGAGTTACTGATAACCTCCTTTTTCGATGTGAACTAGTCCCTCCATATGGAGTTGGTGATTCTTTGGGAATTTTGTTTGTTTGGTGGAGTATATTGTATGTGTATATAGTCAATTCATAGCATCAGTACACATGAAATGATAATTGTGGTGGCGCATCATCCATTGGCTGACTTCAGGATACATGCAATGATTGTGGCATGCATGACTTGTATGATCACGGTATGCATGCCACGTGACATGCATTATTGTGCGTTTCGTCCATGTGTAAGCCTAGCCTGGCCGGTAGCCTGGCGCAGCTACCGTATGGTACCGAGTTGAATAATACAGTAATAACATTTAATGCTTCTGCCACACTTTGTCTGTAAATGCTATGCACTTGGACCGACACATAACAATATACTCACCCGTGAAGATATCTATGATTTCTTTCACTAATTTCAACTTCGTTCAAGAAACCGTTTGCTGACGGTCTCACTTAACTCGTCCGCCAGGTTGTTCGAAATAACACGCGATTTGCGGCGTTTCTGATTGGCTATTATGTTCAGCTTCCGTCAAGAGTGAGCATTTTCCCTCACTCTTTCTTTTAGAGTTACAACCCGGTCGATTCCGAGTTCAGATTGGGCTTCACTCCGAAGAAGAGTTTCATTTTGAGCCACTCGGTAAGAGTGAGCTCTGTTAACAGCGAGTGAAGGTGTCGGGTGGCATTTTCTCGCTCTTTAAAGAGCTAAAAATCCACTCGATTAGAGTTAATTTTAAAATACTCGAAATTCCATAGGTGATTTTTTTCACTCTTTCATTTTACAGAGCACACTTTAATCATCAGACATCGGGTATAATCGTGACTGACATGAGCGATTACTTTTCAATTAAAATCACGCACGGCACAGGAGAAAAAGACCTACTTTTGGTTATTGAAGTCTATTCGTTGGAAAAATACCCATTTAAAGACAATCAACTTCAAGGGTCAATTAAGTCTAACAATGACTACTTACTCGTCACACAAACGTATCGTATAATTGAGCTCGACCATATATCTTTGCAAACCACAATTAACTTGTGCATTAACTGGAACAAACACAATAAAGAATAATATGAGAAATCGTGGAAAGTGTCCGGTTCCATTATCAATGTACACAATTGTATTATGAAAAAATTTTCACAAAATCATATCAAATTGGTTTTCAATTTGTAGTACTCACTTACTCTACTGCGCTATATAGGCTCTCTTTGCCTCAAGGATTCGACATAGAGGGACTATTTCACTCTTACTTAAAAACAGCAACACTACCACGTACTATTTAAAATCACTCGTGAAATACAAGGAGTCTATTTATATAAAATATAGCAAAGAATAGCATATCCATTAAGATTGATATTCAATGTAAAATGGATCTGTACGAATGATTTAAAAATATTAAAGGTGTACGCAGACAACAGCAGGAGAATCCAATTGTTTTTAAATTAAAAAACTTTACCAGTATTTACCAAAATTCAGTTTTAAAGATTCGGGACGTACGACATTTGTGATTGTTTTGATTTGTTAGTACACTTCATAATATATTTGTCATAAGAAAGATGTTTTTCGAAATAGTCATTCGATTTTACGTGCTGTATTAGAAGTATGTTAATAATTAAAGTAACATGGTGCTTCAAAGTTCAAAACTTTTACCGGTGCTTGTCCGGGCGGTTCATTGAGGTTGACCGTTATTCCCTGCTTAGAACAATAATACGACAATAGATGAGACAATATTTACAGGACTTTTTAATATTTGTGCTTTCCACACCATAAACCAAATTACAAACAACCAAAACGGCTTTAGGTCTTTTATCTCAAGAAGGTTGTTAGTTGGTTGCCTTTTTGGCGACGCCTGTAGGAATATCTCCAATTCTGTCTAGCATAGCTCCTGCAAACCTTCGGAGGACCTTCAGACGATCAAGCTCGCCAAGAAATGTGATGAACCTGGAAGCCTAATCCCCCCACCACCACCCTTTTGAGATCAGAGAACTTCCACGGAATAACTTTGCTACCCAATCCATGACACATGCAGGCCACAGACCTCATCGATCATCCTGGATCATGACAGATGGTATGGAGCAATGGGTCCTCGTCTCACTTTGAACCTAAGCAGTTTGTGGACAGCCCAAATAGCAGCGCCAAAGGCTGTGACCTGATGGGAAAGCATGGGTCACCTCACCCGACTCAGAGGCTGGCGTTGGTCGTACAAGAACTTTCTTTCCCTCACAAGATCAGGAGTAACTTTCAGTTCAACCAAACTCTGCGATGTGGCGTAGCCAAAAACCATTAACCACATCATAATGACTGTGAGGTCTACCATTCCCCAGAAAGAGGAATTCCATTCCTGATCAACCGTGGATGATGAAACTATCATCTGGTTTAAGACGTATCTTCCACTGTGATGGTGGACTTGCACGCACGAACGATCAAGAATGTTCCTAGCATGGTTCCCTTTACAACATAACAATATCATCACAATAATATCAATTGTAGAGTGCCCCAAGCTCTCTATTGGGACCTCTGTTATTCAACTTTTATGAATATATTGCTATACAATACATATTAAGTTACAGTCTGTTAATCTTATTTTATATGAACAAGTCACTATTTAAACGAATTCAAGCCAGATTTTCATAAGATTTTTTTACCACTAAGTACAACTCTTACATGCTGTCTAGCGTTATGCTTTTCAATACGCTTACATGCAGACGAACGGTTTAATGGCGTAAAACAGGAAAAAAAATTAACGTGATCCTTTAAGATAGAGAAGTGCCGAAATCTGAAACTCGGCCCATCTTTTTTGACGCCATTTGTTAATAGATTCCCGTATAATACCGCCCCCTACCAGCTACCATGACTACTCGATCAGACGGTATCCTCTTCGAGCTCTGTAATGTAATGTTCACGATTATTAAATAGAAAACATGTCAAGATCGGATATCACAAGTTAGGAACTTATACCTCTGAATTGTCAATTGAGAAAAGCAAGATGAAAAGGACTACATGCAATTTGTGTTATTTAAATTTTTAAATCATTCTGCTTTTCCAATATTTTGTCTCCCGTTTTCAATCTTCTTAATTGACCGCGGTCGTTTTCCAATCACCTCAAAACACCTTTGAAATGTTTCATTGCTTGAACGAGACGCCCCACAACTTCATTTAGGTATTTATCTCTCCTGCATGAGAGTTGGAACTTTGTGGTGACGTCAACAATTAAGTCGTCACCGTAACCTTACAAATCATAGACAAATGCGTTTTTATTGCTGATAACAGTTGCCTTTGATTATATTGCCGTGAACGCCGATATGAACTGTATTGGTGATATGTTGGTATTTTTAAGCGCCGAAAATATGACTTCTTGAATAAATGAGAATCATGTTACTATATATCTGACTATTGCAAATGGGATGGACTAAGTTACTAGATAGCATTTATTGGAAGGATTCAGGGAACCGCTTCACGTGGCATTTGAATCGCACCAGTTGTAAGACTGGGTTTTGAAGTTATATTTGCAGTGTATGAAAAGCTATGTTTTTGATAATAAGTTCGAACTATAAGTTATTCCTATAGTATTCGTACAGAAAATCCTTATTTAGAAGCGCACTTGCTTTCTAACCTTTGGCACCAAGTTACTTTGTATTATCTCTTGGACTATAATGGTATGCTCAATACGAGCATAATTAACATATTACAACCGCCTTCGAATATTTAATTTTATTCATGTGGCCCTTTTAGGTGTATTTTGTCTAACTCACAACGGCAGTTATCTTCAAATTATAGAACAGGTTATTTTGTCTGTCTCAATTACGATCTTAATAGCATTTTATTCATAATTTTTAGCAACACATTCAGATAAATAATATATTTGCAGTCTAATTCCTCTGTCCGGTTATAATCATTTTGAGCGTGAAACGACACAAACTTCCCATTCATTACGAATATAT
The DNA here is from genome assembly GCA_023653785.1 of Ophioderma brevispina. NCBI lineage: Eukaryota > Metazoa > Echinodermata > Ophiuroidea > Amphilepidida > Ophiodermatidae > Ophioderma > Ophioderma brevispina. The sequence continues at coordinate 13,067 of JAMKCH010006117.1, forward strand.
TTAAAACAAGCTAGTATATTGAAACTTAAATTGAGTTTTTTATACTTGGTAACTATATTTACACTGGGTTTTAACCATCGCTTTAACTCAATTGGAGTAGATCAACCACTGCGCATCTCCGATATAATCAAGCCAGAACCAGTTTTTTTATTTTGAAAATGATCAGCACAAACAACCGTGCGTGCCAGCCAGATATACTCTGTAACGGGGTCGCCTCGTTTATTATGCATTAATCCCGATTCCACCTCAGGGCGTAATCATGTCGTGGCGGACCTACTGGTTGCTTATCACAGGACAATGTCATATTGCGCCGAGGTAATGTTCGAACAACCTGTTCCCTGCCGAAACTCTTTAGATGTAACCTCAAGTGACGGCCCGGATTAGCCACCGGCCCTATGCAACGCAAAACACATTGGACTTTTTCACAAACTCCAATAATCTTCCTCGCTTTTCATCTTCTCTTAAAAACAATGCACAATACAACACACATCGTTGCATGTCTACTAGTCTTTTTAGGTATTTCCTATTGTCCGCGCACCCTGGACAGATTGCTGTAATGCACAATCGCATACCGAAGGCGATGTTGCATAGCATACATGTAGGCCGCTCAAGATGACTCGCGTGGCCGAAAAAAATAAATTTCCTTTTTATCTGCTTTTGGAAATATGAGGCAACTCCCGTTATTACGCCGTGCAGGGGTTGAAAACAATTGGTTTAAAGCAATCAACAATGCTTGCGTTAGTTTAAGGGTATTTTTTCAACATTTTTATAAATTGAAAAAACCATTGTCCATACACATTTATCATTCCAAGCCGGCGACGCCGGAATTAATAATGCATTCTCCGGAGCGGAAGTGTTCCGTTTGACTAAGAGGCATATAACCTGGAAAAAATGCATATATGATGTAGAGACATTGCAGCTTATTGTTTATGGGCTGACGTTTATGTCTGGTTTGTGTTTTGTGTTTCGTTATAATTGCAAAAATGAATCCAACAATTCATAAAAATACCTGTTGCCATTTTTGGCCGTCAAACTATACGCGCGTAGTAGCCATAACCTTCGAGCTCCTGTTTCTACTTTGTTCTATCTAAACCAATTGTGTAATTATTATTATTAATTTATATCAGGCTTCAGAGTAGTACAAACATATCTTTGTATTGAGCAGTTAAGGTAAAAGTCCCCGGATGTAATACCATATTTTCAATATATAGTATCGCCTCTGGGCATTTTAGCGAGAACGACACGCGACATTATTGACTGACTGGGAGACTTTTGGAGTACACACTATCAACGCAATGTTTGGGTTTATAGCAGCTTTATATTTAAATATATAATATTGAATGGCTTTTTCTCCCTTCGTATGATACAAGAATATACTTTGTACTCGCTAGAGAAATATTATACTCGTCTTCGACTCCTACACTATTGTATCTAGCTCGTGCAAATATTCCTTGTATCAGCGCAAGCCCATTCAATATTATATACTAGTATTCAAGAGTAATGGTACATAAACTAAATTGAAATTGAATTCGACTCAGTAGTTCATACCCCAAACCAATATCTTGATATTATTAACCTATGCATCAGACAAAAGAAAGGATTTTTCTACTTTCTTACCGATTTAGGGCGTCTGCTTACGCTAAGCCCCGGTCTGTGAGCATAGGAAAATGAAACCATTGTCAGTGATATTTATCCCAAGTCAAAACTTTCTTATACGGCATGAATTGATCGTGAAAAGATAACCTTACAGAAAATACCACGATGATCTTGCAAATTAATGCTTATTTTGCTATTAACTGACCTTCACCAGTCTATTGCAAATATAACACTACAGCTTTTAATGAACTTGAAAATTAAAGAAAATGTATTTACAATTGAGAGATGGAAATTGTTGCTATGGTCAACCGGGAAGACTTATTTTCTGCCATTGTCAGAGAGCAATATAGCAGTAACCTCTCGGTTGATGTAACTTTCGATTTATAACAATTGACAATTTTTCAATAATAAATTTTCTCAAAATGAAGGCGGGTGCTGAAATGGTGTTCAACCATATTCCGTATCCGAACATCTCTGGTTACAAATATTAGAGAAAAAAGTTCAAAATAGGGTGATCTACACGAGCATTGATGTTTTAAAAGAAACGCTTCGTGGCTAATAAATATTAAATATGCATCAAAAGTAACGATTTCCTCATTTTGCAAATTCAATCATTAATAATATACTATACAACTTACCTGATTCAATAACATTGGAATGTCACGTTGTGTTGTTTACTCTTAAAACATTGCTGATGTAACAACATTGACTACGTCTACGATAATCTGTTTCAAAAGAACATAATTTTGACCCTTTTTTTGAAACCATAGCCGTAATGCTTAAAAAACTGAATTTTATGGTCACATTCCCGTAAAAGATTAGCACCTAAAATGATGTTAAAGGTCCCTAAAAAAAAAACAGTTCGCATTCCCACTTGGAAAGTAGCAGTGGAGAGAGGCCGCAAGAATTTTTTTTTTCTGTGAATTAGAATATCTATTCCCATTCTGTCTCCATAGCTCCTGCAAACCTTAGGGGAACCTTAGACGATTCAAGCTCTGCCAGAAATGTGTATGAACTGGTGGCCTAATCCCCCACAACACCCTTTGAGGATCAGGGAATTCCGCGGAATCGCTTTGCTACCCGATCCAGACACTGCAGTCACAGTATCACTATCGATCATCTTGGATAAATGACAGATGGTATGAGCAATGGTCATGTTATATGGGAACTAAAAGCAGTTTGTGACAGCCCATCTAGCAAGCCCCAAGGCTTGGACTTGATGGGAAAGCATGGGTCAACATCAACAGATCAGAGCTGGCGTTGGTCGAAAAACGGAAACTCCATCACAAGGAATCGAGATAGAACTTTCACCAAACTGCGATTGTGGAGAGCCACAAACAATATGCCACATAATGAGATGAATGTGAGGTCTACACGTCCCCCAAGAGGAATTCCTATTCCTGATCAACGGATGAAACTATCAGCTAGTTGAAGAAGGATCTTCCACTGTGATTTTGGGATCATCGCACGAACGATCAAGAAGGTTTCTAGCATGCCGTACAACCATAACAAATAATATCATCCAAAGATAATTCAATTTGTGAGTGCCCCAAGGGATCTCAGGGGACTCTGTTATTCTATACTTTATGAAGATATTTGCTATACATCCATATTATTACAAGTTGTATCTTTCAATGATGAACAAAGTCCACTATTTAAAACGAATTCAAGTCCATGACGTTCAAGTAAGATTTTTACCCAATACGTACAATTATACATGTGCTAGCGTATGCTTCATCTACGCTTACAGCAGACGATCGGTTAATTGCGTAGAATAAACGTGAGCCTGAAGATAAGAGAGTGCGAAATCTGCAACTCGCCCATTGTTTGACGCTTGTATAGATTCCCGTTATACCGCCCCACTACCATGGACTTACTCGATCAGAGGGTATCTCTATCGAGCTCTGTAATGTATGTTTCACGATTAATTAAATAGAAAACATGTCAAGATCGGATTATCACAAGTTAGGAACTTACCCGGAATTGTCAATTGAAATTAAAACAAACGGCTCCACCAAAACTTGATGATACAGGGCTCAAGAATATTGTAAAGCATTCTGCGTTCCAATATTTTGTCTCCCAGTTCCAATCGTCTTTAATTGACCGCGGTCGTTTTCCAATCACCTCAAAAAACACCTTGAATTTCAGTGCTGACGAAAGAAAGCACAATTCATTAGTATTTCGCTCTGCCATTGAGACTGGAACTTTGTGGTGAAGTCAGACAATTAAGCGTCACAGTAACCTTACAAATCATAGGACAAATGCGTTATGGCTGAGAAAGTTGCTTTGATTTATCTGCGTGACGCCGATATGAACGTATTGGTGATATGTTGGTATTTTAAGCGCCGAAAATATGATTCTTGATAAATGAGAATCATTGTTACTATATATCTGACTATTGCAAATGGGATGGACTAAGTTTAATAGAGTAGAATGTCATTGGGAAGGACATCAGGGACCGCTTCACGTGGCATTTGAATCGCACAGTGGTAAGAGCTGGGTTGAATAATGATTTGCAGTGGTGATGACAGCTATTTTGATAATAAGTGTCTAAATATAAGTGTATTCCTATAGTATTCGTACAGAAAAGCTTATTTAGAAGACGCACTGCTTTTAGACCTGCACCAAGACTTTGGATTTCTGCTGGGAATATAATGGTATTGCAATAAGAGCATTAATATACCTAATTACCACCCGCCTTCGATATTTAATTTTATTCATGTGGCCCTTTTAGGTGTTATTTGTCTAAAATACAACGAAGTACTTAAATCATAGAATAGGTATTTTGTGGTCTCAAATTACGATCTTATTAGCATTTTATTATAATTTATGTAAGATCCATTTCAGAATAAATAATATATGTGTCATCTTAATTCTGTCAGGTTAGAAAACTCATTTGAGCGTGAAACGACAAAACGTCCATTCATTACGATGGTATTTAATACAAGCTAGTAATGGAAATATAATGAGTTTATACTTTGTAACTATATGTAAACTGGTTTACCTCGCTTTAACTCAATTGGAGTAGATCAACATGCGGGCATCTCCATATAATCAGCCCAGAACCAGTTATTATTTGAAAATGATAGCACACCGTGGTGCCAGCCGATAGATCTGTAACGTCGCCTAGTTTTATATGCATTACTCACGATCCACCTCAGGGCGTTATCGAATAATCATGTCGTGGCGGACCTACGGTTTGCATTATCACAGGACAAATGTATATTGCGCGAGGGTATGTTCGAACAACTGTTCACGTCGACTATTTAGATGTACCTAAGTGAGGCCCGGATAGCCGACCGGCCTATGCAACGCAGACACACACATATGGACTTTTCAAAAACCAAGTGCTTTCTCTTAAAACTCACAATACACACATCGTTGCATGTCTAATATCTTTTAGGTATTTCCTTTGTCCCAGCCAGCCACCCTGGAACATTGCGTTAGGACAAAAAATCGCATACAGAAGGCGATGTTGCATTAGCATACATGTAGGGCCGCTCAAAGATGACAGCGCGTGAGCCGAAAAAAATAAGATTCCTTTTTATCTGCTTTTGAAATAGGGGCAACTCACGTTACGCGTGCAGGGGTTGAAAACATTGGTTTAAGCAATCCAAACGCTTGCTTGTTTAAGGGTAAGTTTTCAACATTTTATAATTGAATAAAAACAGTCCATACACATGTATCAATACAGGCGACGCCGGATAATTCATGCCGGAGCGGAAGTGTTTTCGTTTTGACTAAGAGCATATACTGGAATCAAATGCATATATTGATGTAGGAGACATTGAGCTATTGTTTTGATGACGTGTATGTCTGGTTTGTGTGTGTTTGTATATGGCAAAATGAAGCAAAAAATTTCATAAAACTGTGCCATTTTGGCCGTGCAAAACTATCGCGCGTGTAGCCATACCTTCGAGCTCGTTTACTTTGTTCTTAACCATTGTGTAATTAGATTATATTACATCAGGCTTCAGAGTGGTGCAAAGAAATATTTGTTCTGTTACAGTTAAGGTAAAAGTCCCCGGGGTGTAATACAATATTTCCTATTTGTAATCGCATCTGGGCATTTAGCGAGAACGACACGCGACATTATTGACTGACTGGTAGACTTTGGACTAAAACACTGTCAACACAAGGTTTGGGTTGAGTAAGCTTTATATTTAAATAATAATAATATTGAATGGCTTTTTCTTCGTATGATACAAGAATACTTTGTACTCGCTAGAAAAATATTATACTCGTCTTCGACTCCTACAATATTGTTCTAGCTCGTGCAATATATTCTTGTATCATACTCAAAGCCATTCAATATTATATACTAGTAATTAATAGTAATGGTAAATAAACTAAATTGAATTGAATCGACTATTAGTTAATACCCTCAAACCAATATCTTGATATTATTAACCTATGCATCAGACAAAAGAAAGGATTTCTAATTTTCTTACCGATTTAGGGCGTCTGCTGACGCTAGCCAGGGTCTGTGAGCATAGGAAAATGACCATTGTCAGTGATATTTATCCCAAGTCAAAACTTTCTTATACGGCATGAATTGATCGTGAAAAGATAACCTTACAGAAAATACCACGATGATCTTGCAAATTATGCTTAATTTGCTATTAACTGACCTTCACCAGTCTATTGCAAATATAAAAATTACACGCTTTATAATGAACTTGAAAATGAAAGAAGAGTGTAATTTATCAATTGAGATGATGGAAATTGTTGCCATGGTCACCGGGAAGACTTATTCTAACATTGTCAGAGAGCAAGAGAGCAAGTAACCTCGGTTGATGTAACTTTCGATTTCATAAAATTGCAATTTGTAATAATAAATTTCTCAAATGAAGGCGGGTGCTGAAATGGTGTGCAACCATATTTCCGTATCCGAACATATCTGGTTAACAGAATATTAGAGAAAAAAGTTCAAATAGTGGTGATATACACGAGCAGTATGTTTAAAAGAAACGCTTCGTGGCTAATAAAATATTAATACTGCATCAAAAGAACGATTTCTCTTTTGAAAATTCAATCATTAATAATATAATATACAAATTAACTGATTCAAATAACATTGGAATGTCGTTGTGTTGTTGTACTCTTAAACATTGCTGATGTAACATTGACTACGTCTAAGATAATCTGTTCAGAAAGACATAATTTTGACCCTTTTTTTGAAAAACAAATAGGCGTAATGCTTGATTTTATGGTCACATTTCCGATAAAAGATTAGCAGCCTACAAATTATGTTAAAGTCCCTAGAAAAAAAAAACAGTTCCGCATTTACTGAAATTAGCAGTGGAGAGAGGAGCAAGATTTTTTTTTCTTTGTGAAGAGTATATACTGAACACGCCGATGTATGCACTAGTATGTATTGTTAAAATAATATATTTGACTCTAGCGAATTCTTGCGATACGAAACACAAAACTCGTCTTAAAGCTGACGGTGTAACTAGGGCAATAAATGGGGCCACCTATAGTTGTTACCGCGCGTCACGTGAAGGTCTCAATCACTTTTAGGTTTTGTTATTATTTATTGCATACCAAATATCATAAAGAAGACGTATTTAACCTTAAGTAAAGAATGATATGATTTATCTAGACGTATTAAAGATTCTTAGCTTCGAAAACGATATTAATGGAATTCCTTCGGCATATAGCGAAGTAAAATTTCACAACACATTATAAAACAGCATGAGAAATTTATAGCGCATAAATGGAACATCAATATGTTACTCAACGTAATCAAGATGAAAAATAAAAAAAAAATGAAATATGTCAAAGCTGCTTCAAAGAAACCGATACTTATTCTTCCAATTTCACTTAGCTCCCAAAAGCATCATCGTCAGCATTATCATAATCTTCATTATCGACGTCATTTTGGTCATCCGTCAATGTTGGCGTCATCATCATCATCATCATCATCATCATCATCATCATCATCATCATCATCATCATCATCATCATCATCATCATCATCAAAGCAAGCGTTAATATTTTCAAGTGCCATCATTAACATACTTTTGATCACCGTCGCTGTCCTAATGTGATAACTATGATTATAATGACTGTTATGAAAAGTAAAAGCCTTTCCAACATGTCAATACAATAAATTGGAGATGACATTAGCCTTGAGGCATTAAGACTAACATGGAAAACAAAACGACCGTTGACTGAACAGCGCCTCAGAATGCAAAGTTACCGTAGTATAAAGGACAGCCGTGGTAATTCTAGGAATGTTTGCACTCCACTGACGATTCAAAACGTAGCTATCACTCTGCTTAGAGACCTTCCTGCTCTCATCCAAGACGAGCCATTTCCTGAGGTCAGCTCAAAGTGAGCTCTTCAAAATCATCGTGAACAGCACTGGGTATTTATATTGAAACTGATCAGCAGTGCGCCAGACAGGAATATCTATATCGCCGCCGAGTTGATATGTATTAATCCCCATTCAACCCGAGGGGCGTAATTATGTCTTCCCGCGACCAGTGGTTGCAGTAATACAGTACAAATGTCATATCGCGTATGGCTATGCTCTAACAAGCTACTACGTGCAAACCTATTTGTTTAAAACTTTGTATATTACGGCCAATGGGTATATTTAGCCACTGGCTCTATGCACGAAGAAGTACTTCCAAGATGGACATCCTGGCCCTGGCAAACGTGCGCTGCTGACAAAATATATATAACTGGCTTTGACAAATACTAACCATCTGCGTAGGAGATGAATAGTGGACAAAGATAGTTTTTCACAAAATTTGTTATGAACTTCCATTTTTTAATGAATAATACCATATTTTTGATCAGGATGAAAATGCATTAACATTAGTCCAAAAATGCATCGTCCTTATCACTGATCTGTGTGGTAATCTTGTTACCCGCGGGCGAGGTGTTAAAGATAACAGGCTACAAACCTAAATCTCCTTTGCTATTTCTACAGTGTGTCCCAATATAAAACGTTAATTGGATAACATCAGCATGAAGAAACCCGAAACAATAATCAACAATCAGCAATAAACAACTTTAAGCCAATTAACAACTGCAATGCAATAGTCTCTTACTTATTATGACATGCGCCCTTATTTTTTGTCGATGTTGAGATTTTGATACAGCTCTATTTGTGATGGATCGAATCTTCTTCAAATTGGTTTAATTATAAATAATCCACATGTCGTGGAATAACAACTTTGGTGATTAAAATCGAATAATCGGAGATTTTTTGATCTTGATTATCCAAACTGTAAGATGATAGTCGAATTTCCTCGAGTTCTTTGCTAATTGTTTTTGTTTATTTTTTTGGCAGGGTAAAATTTGTGAAAATCCAAAATATAGTTTTTGCACATTCCTGCAGACTCAAATTATATTACTTGCTAAAATAATTTACTCTATGTTGATTAAAAGGGTACAAATCGAACTTCTCAGTTGATTACAATTAGTAAATATTTAGCTTTGCATTATTTAAATGGCCGTTGCTTTTTTCTCAACATTTTTCCAGTGCATATTATTTTGAAAGCAGGAAAGCTTTTTCACAATGATTGGTCGGTCATAACTTTTTTCATATGTTGAATGACCCATAGGAATATTTAAAATCATCTGTTCATTTTGTTAAACAAAGTTTTGCCAAAAGGTAATTTAAAGATTTAAAATGTCCTTTGGAAAAATAAGAGAAGATACAAACTGAAAATAACTATTTGTCCTTTGCAAAACTTCTCCTGGAGTCTCCTTTCAGCAGGGGAAAAGTATAATCGAGTTTTAGGAAAACACATCTGACCTTTTTATGTCAAATGTTAAGGTATTCCCTGTATAGATATTTTAAAAGAAAGCTATTCCCTGGTATCAGCGACTGTTAAACCTGCTTTGTTTTATAAATGAACCATTTTTGTAAACTGATATGTGTTGAGTTCCTACCACGTTGATGGTGGTGTATTTATTATAACCACGTATACAGAATTTGATAGAAGATGGTGTCAAATTCTAGCATCTGAATAGAATATCAATATATTGCCTTTGCTTGCATCCTAAACAGATATTGTGGATTGTCATACATTGAAAAAAATAGGGTAACGCCAATTTCATTCTCTTATGGATTTATATTGTGCAGCACTAATAATATGATAAATTAGAACAAATTATATAAGGCAATCTCAATTGATATTCCACACAAAAGTGCACTTATTTTTGGTATGCTTTGGTGTTAAAAGTAACAGTCGAAGACTTCACTTCGATCTTTTCCTTGATTGCACATGTATATCTAAACATCCGAGTTCTCGCTTTTTATGCTTTTATAGAATACATAATTTGGAAACAGCACAATTGCTATTTAACAAAATGGAGTAAGCCGAAATATCAAAGGTGTATTATTTTTGGTTCTGCTAGGAATGCTGTGAAAAATCATCGAACCTACGACTTGTAGGATTCATTATAATGCCTCTGTGATCACCTTTCAGCCTTGGCTTAGTGGCTCAGAGTGCTTGTAGTATTCAGGAAGTCCCCTGTTCAAATGCCGTCCTATGCGATTCTAAAACGCCTGCATACACCGGCCACTATGGAGAGGATGACGAAATAACGCAACATAAAAATCCAAACAATATTATGAGTTACCTTAACCAGATATATATATATTGTTTAACAGTTTAAAAATACTGAAACAAAAAGTGCATAATATTTTAACGCGCAAGGGACACTTACTTCCCCGCCTCGAAACACCGGGACGAAATAGAATAACATTTGCATTTTCGTCTTAATTTTTGGGCCAAATTCTTGGGTAAATTGTGCTATTCCGTATTTTGTCCGGTTGAATACTTGTTAAAAGAGGTCGTCGGAGCGACAGGGGGATTTTGCTTTCCATTGGTCGATTGCCTTGGTACGTCCCTGGAGTCCGTCTCCTTTACCATTTTTTTTACTGTGCTCCTTATTTTGTTATTATAGTTAAAAGTCTGAGGTCCTTATCTTTGACTAAGGTGAAAGAAACATCCGTAGTATCAAGAACAAAAATGTTATTTATCTTGATACTAATCACATGCATAAAAGAAACAGTATCCGATGGAATATATCACATTACAATGTTGTTCATTTGCGCGGTGGATTTAATTACCCCTATGTGCATATGGTCAAACAACACAGTCAAGAAAATGGAATTATTTTGTAATTCAATGATTTATGAGAAAGGGTTAGGCTTTTATGTAAGCAGCGCTGTTCCTTAAAATCGGTTCACCGTATCACTAATGAAAATGTCGAAAGTCATCCTCCCCAAATGTTACAGACACATGCACAGACACCCATACTAACAGGACATGCATTATGGGTTTGTTAGATGAATATTCTGAGTCGAAGAGGAGTGATATATCGAGGGGCTATTAGGGGCTCGATATGACACACTGTTGTGGTACAGCCAGCCATATGGGGTTTACTAGACTATGGCAGTAACTCATGGACCAAGAGCAGTAGAGGCACACTGACAACTTGCTCGAGATAACCACGCACAAGCGAATGAGATGTTTGGAAATAGTTTCACTTTTCTTTTTTGTATTTCAAAACCCACTGCCCTGAGACTAGGCTTGTTTGCAATCGCCGATACTGCGTGGGACAATCGTGCGCGATAAGTACATATTTTACTGAACCCTGGGCCGGCGGGAGCATAATATATAAGCGCACTACGTGTTAGGGTGGACTTTTCATACCTGAACTTTGAGATTAATTTACTCAATGTTCCCGAGATTAATTTACTCAATGTTGATTTCTTTATGTTTTTTTTTTTTTTTTTTTTTCTAGGAATGCTGTGAAAAATCATCGAACCTACGACTTGTGGGATTCATTATAACGCCTCTGTGATCACCTTTCAGCCTTGGCTTAGTGGCTCAGAGTGCGTGTAGTATTCAGGAAGTCCCCTGTTCAAATGCCGTCCTATGCGCTTCTAAAACGCCTGCATACATCGGCCACTATGGAGAGGATGGCGAAATAACGCAACATAAAAATCCAAACAATATTATGAGTTACCTTAACCAGATATATATTGTTTAACAGTTTAAAAATACTGAAACAAAAAGTGCATAATATTTTAACGCGCAAGGGACACTTACTTCCCCGCCTCGAAACACCGGGACGAAATAGAATAACATTTGCATTTTCGTCTTAATTTTTGGGCCAAATTCTTGGGTAAATTGTGCTAATCCGTATTTTGTCCGGTTGAATACTTGTTAAAAGAGGTCGTCGGAGCGACAGGGGGATTTTGCTTTCCATTGGTCGATTGCCTTGGTACGTCCCTGGAGTCCGTCTCCTTTACCATTTTTTTACTGTGCTCCTTATTTTGTTATTATAGTTAAAAGTCTGAGCTCCTTATCTTTGACTAAGGTGAAAGAAACATCCGTAGTATCAAGAACAAAAATGTTATTTATCTTGATACTAATCACATGCATAAAAGAAACAGTATCCGATGGAATATATCACATTACAATGTTGTTCATTTCCGCGGTGGATTTAACTACCCCTATGTACATATGGTCAAACAACACAGTCAAGCAAATGGAATTATTTTGTAATTCAATGATTTATGAGAAAGAGTTAGGCTTTTATGTAAGTAGCGCTGTTCCTTAAAATCGGGTCACAGTATCGCTAATGAAAATGTCGAAAGTCATCCTCCCCAAATGTTACAGACACATGCACAGACACCCATACTAACAGGACATGCATTATGGGTTTGTTAGATGAATATTCTGAGTCGAAGAGGAGTGATATATCGAGGGGCTATTAAGAGCTCGATCTGACACACTGTTGTGGTACAGCCAGCCATATGGGGTTTACTAGACTATGGCAGTAACTCATGGACCAAGAGCAGTAGAGGCACACTGACAACTTGCTCGAGATAACCACGCACAAGCGAATGAGATGTTTGGAAATAGTTTTACTTTTCTTTTTTGTATTTCAAAACCCACTGACCTGAGACTAGGCTTGTTTGGACTATGTTGTTTGATTTCATTTTCATACCTATTTTAAATATATAAATTTTAAATTTTGGAAAACATAAAAAAAATCTTTGAAATCGGAACAATTCTGACAGCAATCGCCGATACTGAGTGGGACAATCGTGCGCGATAAGTGCATATTTTACTGAACCCTGGGCCGGCGGGAGCATAATATATATAAGCGCACTACGTGTTAGGGTGGACTTTTCATACCTGAACTTTGAGATTAATTTACTCAATGTTCCCGAGATTAATTTACTCAATGTTGATTTCTTTATGTCATATACCATATTAAAGCTCTTATTAAGAATTTTTGGAAAATGTGTAAACTATTGTCTGGTTCCTATGGTAACCAAAACCAAAAAAAAAATGCAACTGGTACCAAATTTGAGTGGCATATGTATGATGAAAAAACGCACGGAATTATGAAGCCCGATTGTTTGTATGGTTGCCATGACAACCTGGAGGTGTCCAATCAGAACATTTTGCATAATTTAAATCTGGAACATAATTTCAACTTTCATAGTGCCCAAGATCTAAGTGTGATTAAAGGGACAGGCATAGAAAAATATACATACATAATGAAATTGACCCTAACTGAATTCAGACATTGTACTTCAGACTTGTAGTAAGATATTGACCTGACAAGTGAAAGGTGGATTAGCCGGGATTAGTACATATACAATAGCAATGGTCTGTAAAATGATGACTGCATGCATTTCAAGTTTGATAAAATGCTAACAGTAATGCCATAATTCTTGTCTGCCCCAGAGAAGTGAAGCTCACAAGGAAAATAATATTAGTTATTCCTCCTTTTTTACAAAATGTAAACACCCAAATTGTTTCAAAGTTGTAGAAGTGATTTCAGTTAGAGTCAATTGCATTCATATTTTTCTATGCCAATGTGTCCTTTTAATTTCTGTGCCAAATTTCATGTTCATAAAATCTTTCGTTTTTTGAGTTACCGTCCCTTGACATTTTAGCCAATCAGAGGACCTAAGTGGTTACAATAGCAACCAGAACAATATTTTACACATGTTTTTTAAAACTTCTTAATAAGGGCTTTAATATGGTACATGACACGAATATATACTCATTCGGGAACATTAAGTAAATTAATCTCAAATTGTGGTTTAAACTTTAAGTTATGATCAAAATAACTCTAATGTGTTTCATCCATGCAGACTTTAGACGTAAGGCTTGCAAGCTTCATATGGACGATAGGTAGCTAAATGAAAACGCTGTTGTCATTACTTTGTCAACAGTGGTATAAGCCATGTAAAGGCATTCATTTCAATATTTTTGTTTTTATTTGGCGTTTTGATTGTTTTTTTTTAATTCGCTCTATGGTTTTATGCTCAACTGTTGTTTGGCAGAACCATAATAAAAAAAATATCGTGAAAAAGGAGTAAAAAATGTGCATTAAAAGATATTGGTAATTGTAATTGCCAATACCCGTATACGGAATCAGGGCGTAACCAGACCTTGCAAAGGGGGGGCTGAAGGGGTGCAAGGCTTTTTTTTGAGGGGGCAAATTTGGGTCATTCCATAGACACGTACAAAAGTCAGTTAATTTGGGGGGGGGGGTGAGGGGGGGGGGGGAAGGGTCTGGTTGCAGGGGGCTTGCGCCCCTGCCCCCCCCCCCCCCCCCCCCCCACCCCCCCCCCCCCCCCCCCCCCCACTGGTTACGCCACTGTGAATACAGCACACTATAGATGAAACGCAATATAGTTTTACGCTTTATTCCTTTGCGTGCGGTGGCTTGGTATATCACACTTAGTCTACTTCCATTCGTCTAATAACCACTTGGGTCTAAAACACCGTTTCGTCTAAAATCAGATGGTCTAATTGACACTTAGGCTAACAACCTAGTCTATTGTCACGTGATCTAATAACCAGATGGTGTATTCAATTTGTCTAAAACCATTTCGGCCAATATCCAATAGGTCTAATTTCCATCTTACGTCTAATAACCAGTTGGTTTAATCACCATTTCGTCTAATAACCAGTGGTATAATAACCATTTAGTCGAAACCCATATTGTCTAACCATTTCTAATGAGCAGTTGTCGATAACCCCCCAATTTAGTCTAAACCCATTTTGTATAAACCATTTCGTCTTAATGGATCAGTTGGTCTAATTACCATTTAGTTAAACCCATTTTGTCTAAGTCATTTCGTCTAATGATCAGTTGGTCTAATAACAATTTGTCTAAACCCATTTGCCTAAACCCATTTCGTCTAATGATCAGTTGATCGCAATAACCATTAGTCTAAACAGCATAAAGAAGGAATATATGGCCGTCAATGAGGAAGATAACATCAATCTATCTGCACTACAGACGGCTGACCCAAACTCAAAAAGGTCAGGGACTTCAGGTACCGTAGGGTCCTATGTTGCCCACGCAAGACTTCCTGTCACGCAAAGGGACAAGCTTTAAATTGAATGCAATAAACTACACACTTATGGCAATATGCATCCAATTCAGGCAAGCTGAAGTTTTTTTAAGCGTGTGTAGACGGCTATCCTGTATGGAGAGCACATGTCCAAAGCCCAGTGCCATACACCTGTCCATCTCCAAGGATTAGTTTCTCAAAGCCGAAGATGGGTGGACTATTAGTCCTTATAGAAATGGATAGCCTGACAGAGCAGAGGTGGAATATTGTTCCTTAGGGATAAGTGACCATGTCCAACATGGACTGAAAGTATAGGAAGATCTCGATTTCGCGCTGATAGAGGAGCTGGGAAAAGTTTTGGGTCATATCATTAGGCGAACTATGGAAGAAGAATTGTAATCTATAAAAGAAGTCGCTTCGTGGCCTTAAAATAGAAGTGAATTGAATGAAGAAGTGGCCAAGTAAAAAACTAAATTTGGGTTACTCGTACTTTTTAATTAAACTTTACGGTTTGTACAGTTTATAAGATATTCTTCACTGTTCACTGTATCCTAGTGGGCTTAATAGGTCTGGTGCTCGGACCAAGGCACCTGCATGGGACCTTGCGCAAGAGTCACGCAAAATATTTTGATGGTTTAGGGGAAGATGACCTACGAATCTACATCTGGATGATGGCACTTTGGCATCCTTGAGCATTTGAGATAGTGAAGGGGTAAATTACCGGGGTAAAATTTGTACAATGCTATAAGGGGTTAAAAGGTGTATAGTCATGTTAATCGGTCCTATGGATTAAAAAAGGTATAGTTTGCTATATCTAGGACATTTACTTTTAACACATCAAGTCTAAAATGGTTCAAGGTCATCCTGGGGAAAACAATTAGAATGCACAGATTCTTTTCAACAATGGCTCAAAATTCTTATTCTGTTTGATATAAGTCAAATATAGGTTACACACTTAGTTGGACATTTGTGGTATAAATTAGGGGGAAATGGAGAGGTCCACAGGGTCTATTGGGGTTAATCATTTTAGTGTCTGTTAGATACCTTAGCATTGATTGACATGAGGAAATGTTTATTTTCTGTTAACATTCCCATACGAACATTTGAAAGCAATTTGAAACAAACGGATCGTTGTAATATTTAATCCCATGAGGACCGTGACCAATTTTGGTCTGAAGTGTAAACACCAAAGGTTGCAGGTATAGCAAATATGACCTTTTTTTAAACTTAGGACAAGATAAACAATTCTATTGACATATTTCAAATCCAAAGGAAACATTTACAAATTTTACCCCTGTTACCATTTACCCCTTCCCTATATCAAATGCTCAAGGATGCCAAAGGGCCATCATCAGATTTGAATCAGCAGGTCAATGATGCCTAGAAACATCAAACATTGTGTGGACGCTTGCGCACAGTAATATGCGGGTGTCGAGCACCGGACTCTATGTTTAGTGACCACTGCACATCGTGTTGACCGTAGAGCACACAGTCTTAATAAACACACGGACTATGGGCTCAAAGTGTATTGATGATCGCCCCTCACAAAACAGCTTTCACCCGTAAACAAGTACAGGTTGTCCCTATCATCAGCGCGAATCGGAGTATAGTATCCAATTCATAGGTGAACTATAAATCTTGAGGATACTAGAGAGGTGTGCATGTGTTAATCGATGGCTAGGAACAAAAGAATCGAACAGGTGTCCTGTCCCGTAATGCAGTCCATTCATTTAATGTTGCGTGCAACTGGGCATAATCGTGTTTGTAGGGTGCAATAACAGCGGTCATGATTGACCCGTTGAACAGAGTTTTCAGCATTACGGTTGATGACGACACAGGCCCAAAACCTTATTGTCCACGTTCAAGGTAGAATATCGATCCTTAGGAGTAATGTCCAAGTCCGACGAGAGGACTTTAGTCCGTAGGATATTAGTTTCCATGTTGTAGGTAAACTACTGGGTCTTAGGAATTGTGTTCAAGTCCGAGGTATATTATGTTAAGAATTCTAACAAGATTTACTCAGTATTACTAGTCTGTGACAGTCTGTAGATTCAAGGAAATACATAAAGAAATAAATGAATAATAAAATTAAAAAACACTCAAATGCAGTTTACAACTACAAAGGGAAGGAGAAGTGTGTTATTTCAAACCTTAATAATTAGTACAAACTAACTAGATAAGCTGGCTCGCATAACAAAATAAACTTAAATACAAAAAAGTGCCAAGATTTTATTTGAACAGTTCAAAATAGTTTTAATGTATGCTGTTGCTACACCCTAAGAAAAAATTGACTTAGCATTTCCCCCTGGCGGCCCTATGGAACCTCAAGAAAGAAATCCTCAAAAATGGTTCAGAAGAATCTGAGAACCCCAAGGTTTCGAAACAGAACCATAAATGTGCTATACAGCAGGTACAAGCGTGCTTGTTCGAATTTATGTGTATTGTGTTCTTTATTGATATGAGGCCTGGCGGCACTGTAACACAAGTAACGTGGGAAACAAACTTTGCGGTTTTGATGGTAGACAGGCAATAATGCATGTTGCAAAAGACCTATTCAAACTGTGATATAATAATGGAATCACTAAACCGGCGGTTTTTGGTTTATATTTGGGAAATGAAATGGATTTGAGGCTCAAATTTCAGGGACGACAACTGAGAAAATACGGCCTTCCATCTGATATCAAAATCAATACTACTTCCGGAGTAAATCAGGGGGGTTCCCATAGACGATCGGAACACGCACCGTTAAAAACTGTTTTTGGTTCGTTGAGAACCTTAATCCTTGTCTTACCAAGCCTTTTTAAAATTGGGTTTACCAGGGGGTGGGTGTGTGACCGGGAGTGTGGTTACCACCTCCCTTTGGCATTTCGATGCCTTATGATTTTGATACCAGGGATAGGTCTTTTTCTTTCCATTGAACCAAAATAAGTACCAACATACCTAATTATGGCGTCACAATGACGTCATAACAGTCCACGAATCGGCAAAATGGGTATTTTCTAGAGGAAATAGGCGAAAGCCAAATTTTGCGCATGTGTTTTGGAAAATAAAGGTAAAATTATGGTAAATGCCATGTGTTGGAAATGTATTAAGGGTGTAAATACTCTGGAAGGAAATGAGTACACAATCAAAATTGAGAGATGTAATTATGATATAGGCCTATATCTTAAAAATAAACAAAGGCTACTATTCCTTGGGCCAGAGGTCCGAAGGACGACTATCCCTAGGAACAACAATCCCCGGACTATTTCTCTAGGGGAATATATCTCATTTGACACAGGTGTGGCAGGAGATATAGTCCCCTGTAGCCATAGTCCGGAGACTAAGTCCTGGTTTTAATAGTCCGGGGGATGTGCGAAGCTAGGAAATATAGTCCCCCGGACTATGATTTATAGGAATGTTAGTCCTACAAGTGGGAATGAAATTCTGGGGGGAAGTATCAAATATTTGGAGATTTTTTAACCAATTTTGGCCAAAAATCTCCGATTTTCCCAAAAATTTTGTGATTTTTGGTCTCAAATCGCCGAATTTGCCAAAAATCCCTAATTTTTCTTTCGGCCGGGGGGGGGGGCAAACTAGGGGGGCAAGAAAAAAATTGGGGGGCAAAAGCCCCCCATGCAACCCCCCTCGTGGCGCCGCCACTGCTACTACAACATATTACCACTACATACTACGTACTACTACTACATGTTACTACTACATACTACTACTACATACTACTACTACATACTACTACTACATATACCCTGGGAGCTAGCAGACATTTGTAACACATCTCAAGTACAAATGGTTTGAGTGATTAAATATGTTGACAGCCTGACAGGAACCCCTGAAACACGATTCTTAAGTGCTGCAAATGATGCTTTGAAGAGAGGGGCCAAGACAAAGTTTGTACAGGGGTCAACCATTTTTAAATTGACCCGATCATGTTGAAAAGTGTACCACATCATGTTTTCTAACCATAAGGATACAGAAACGGTATAGTTTGTATTATCTACAGCCTAAAATTTCA
This sequence comes from Ophioderma brevispina, assembly GCA_023653785.1. NCBI lineage: Eukaryota > Metazoa > Echinodermata > Ophiuroidea > Amphilepidida > Ophiodermatidae > Ophioderma > Ophioderma brevispina. Next base: position 32,035 of record JAMKCH010006117.1, read on the forward strand.
GAGTTATAATCTAAAAACAGCAAAAATCAATAAAAGAGCAAATTTCAGTTGTACAGGGGTCAAATTTGGAAGTTGAGCTAATAATAATGATAATAATAATGATTATAATAATAATAATTGTAATAATAATAAAAATAAATAATCATAAATTATAGGATAGTGCCCATATATCTCACGATGAACAAGTATATGTTACCGCCACATAGAGTCGATGACTTAAGAGAAAATGCTTAAAATTGATAATACATCCTTGTCCAGAAATTCCAGAGTATATAAGAAAATGCTAAATTAGCACACTACCTGTTTAATATTGTGTATGTTCGTATTTACTCTTTTGTGAATTTATTCGATTATGTATATATTGAATTAATTAAATATATCACATCAACTTAAAAAGTAATGTTTTTGTTAGGGGCAAACGGATTTTCTCGCATCGTTTGTTTTCACAATTTTGGCATTTTTTAAAGGAAATTTGGTCAAAATTATAGAAATCTTGCGCGTGTTGGGAATGCGTTTAGGGTGTAATTAAGTATTGTGGAAGCAAATTGGCATACAATGTTAATCATTTTAGCTTCGAGAAAGCTGAACTTATGATGTAGGCCTTTCTCCGGAATAGGCCTACATCTGTGTCTCTTCTCATAAACATCTGAATCTGCATCTGCATTTTACCTGAAATCTCATAAATGTGAAGAAAATGTAATTTACTACTAACTGCTACTGCTACTACAAACAGTATGAAAGATAATAACACAAAATAATTAATAATACATATTGAGGACACAGAATAAAGATTTATAGGAAGCCATTATAAACATCACAAACGTAAAACATTAATGAACAGAATCTGCAAAATATAGGTTATTTTGTTTTAACATTTACACCTAAGATTTAGTGTGTTCATTATAACGACCTTTGAATGTATAAGTGTACAAGTGTGTTACTACCACATAGTCAATGGCATCAGAGAAAACACTTAATCTCAATATATCCAGAAAGATATGGAAAAAAATGGTAAATTGGCAGTTCACCTATTTAATTGTATTTATATTTTAAAGAATTTATTTGATCATTTAATTTAAAATAGATAAAAAAAAACCAACTGAAAACACAGATTTTTTAGGATCGAGAGGTTTCCCAAATAAAACCAATAAATTGGCCCAATTTTCGTGATTGATTATATTGGAGTTATGTAGAAATATGACAAGACAGTCTTCATATATCCACACGGCACTATCCAACTTAAAACGGTAACGTGCATGATTAAGAGAATTATTTTGCTATTGCCGCACAGAAATGTCCGTAAAAATGCAATATTTTCTTCTCACTGACAGATACTTTCCTTTGCAGTGTCTTGCAAGAAAGCTCGGTGAAAACTGTTCCCGAAAAGGGATCGTTCTAATTACCAAATAATAGTAACTTAGCTTCACCTTTAGTCTATTCGAAAGAATGACTTGGGTGTCATGTTATTTGAATTTTACTCAGAATGCAATTTCACCAAACTGCACAATGAGAACCAGTGCGCCGCTCAATATCATACTCATTCGATAGAATGCTTCCTTTAAAAACATGTAATGTAGTTTTCGTATACTGTTCACATAAACGTATGATTTAATTATAGGCCTACACACACATACGGCCTGAGACGTGAGAATAACCTACCAGTTAAAATACAAAGAAATAAATACCAGAAATGGAAACTGGAGTGTAAAAGAAATATATAAAGATGAATCCCAGAAATTGGGAGAAATCACATAATGTGTGTGAAAATACCTCAAGAGGACTTCCTATTGCATGATTCAGGTTCCGTGTTTTGTACCCGTCCCTTTTACAAAAGAAATGATTATTTATTTTGACCTAATGCATTTGACCTAATATCCAATAAATGTGAGAAAATGTGTAATTTACCTTAAATAGCCATATAATATTATGCACACTTTACTCAGTACAAAATAACCGTTGAGTGTTTAAAGCTGACTTTAAGCCATACAGCCATACTATTATATTTCTAATAATTATTTTGCTACTTAAAAGTAGGGTTAGTTGTACGTGGGTATTCACCAATTACAATGACGTGGATGTTGTAGAGATATTAGACCAAATGTTCAAAGTAATGCAACATTCCATTTAAGTTCCAAATTGATAAAAAGACTCACAACTTGTGACATTTTTAATCTAATTATTTCTAACCCCACTCACTTGGGTTCATTGTATCAATGTTTGGAATTCATATGCGAATGCTCGAGCATGTGCGTTTCCTTTATTTCCTTCTTTTTTCTATTTGTGTGTGGGTCTGTGTGTGGGGGTGTGTGCGTATGTGTGTATGTGTGTGTGTGTGTGTGAGTGCATGTGTGTGTGTGCGTGCTTGGTGTGTTATAGTTTTATGTGGGTGCGGTGTGTGCGTGTTGCGGGTGTGCAATGTGGGGCAAGGTGTGCGTGTGTGCGCCGATGTGCGGATGTGTGGGGGTCACTTTATTAAATCAATCAATCTTAAAAAAATCAGTGTAGTACAATAATCTAACAAAATTACACAAATAGCACACCAGCTGTACATTTTGTGAGATTTTTTGAGATTCAATGGCGTTAGGATTAAGTAAATTCATTGCACATGCTTTACTTGAAATTTTACCTATGAGGTAATGAGGTACGATCGTGGCACCGAACTGAAATTAAAAAAAAGTCTTATTATTACCCTGAAAATGTTGGTCTTCAGGACAATGAAAGTGGTAATATTGTCTGGTGGACAATCATAACTAGGGCTAGTGATCCGAGTGCACATTATTACACAAGTCTGAAGTAATAGTCTGATGGAGACAAAAACAAATGTTGACACAGTTTGGTATCAGTGGCGTAACCAGAGGGGGGTCAGGAGGGGCAGCTGCCCCCTGTGGGGAATCTTGCCCCCTGAAAAATTGGTAATTTACATAGGCCATGTACTATACTAACAAATTTTAATATATGCTTGCCCCCCTGAAAATATTTGTGCCCCCCTCTGCCCCCCCTGAAAAAAAAGCTGGTTACGCCACTGTTTGGTATGTTTCCGAAAAGAAAATTCAATAACTTACCTTGTAATTTCTTGACGCAGCACGTCTAATGCGGCGCTTTTAAAAAAACAAATTAAAATAAAACATACTCTGCTAGGGCTCGAACCTGGTTGATTTACATCGAAAGTCAGAGAGACTTAACCGCTATACCAAAGGCGGTTGACGACTGTCAGCTTCTGTTTTTTATAACATTTTATCATTCTCTTTAAACTGATATTCATTCATACCTATTGTGTTATACCGTGATATACAGGACTACAGTAGCGGTGGACAATGGTTACTAAACGGAACTATAGTCCGATAGAAACTATAGTCCGGTTAAACTATATAAAAACCTAGAACCTAATATTGAAGTAAGGACTACTATTTCTAGAGAGAGGGGTCCACGCGGTAAGACTATTGACCCTGGAAGCCATGGTCCGAAGTAGCAACATTAAAGCAAGGACTGTTATTCCTAGGAACAGGGGTCCACAGGGTGAAGACCACTGACCCTAGAAGCCATGGTCCGGAGCACCGCTCGGTTCTGTAGTCCGTTTAGATGGCTATTGTTCCTAGGGACATGGGTCCGAAGGACCACTGTCCACAGGAACCACAATCCCCCGGGCTATATCTCCAGGGGGGACTATATCTCCTTTCACACCGGTATATAATTTGTTTAGGTTTTCAAAATGTAAATTTATTCCCGGTGAAGGGGGCCACTTTTCAAAGGTGGATATGATGCGTGAACACGGACTTACAAAATGCACCCTGAACGAGCATTTCCATTGACTAAAGAACATACCCTGAATAATTATTTTTGTCAGTCTTTGCTATCCTAAACAAGTAGCAATGCATTGCGTCATTAATATAAAAAATACAGCCTTTATTGTCTTGATTTGCTTCCTTTACAATATTTATGATGGTTTTGATCTCTCTGCTTAATTTGAGTATTACATAACCTAAGTTACGTGCATCACAATTTTAGGGTTAAGAAAAAACATACCTTTTCCATATTTTGCTGTTTTTGACACCCTAATCAATGTATACGCGTACATCGCCTGTTTGAAAAAAAGGGACCCCTTTTTACGCGTTTTCTTGTCCACGCATCATATCCACTTTTGAATACAAACCCCCCTCCCGAATTTGTTAAAAGAACCCACTTCCGGTATTGCTTTTGTAAATATAAAGGGTTAGAACCTTCCGAACTCATGAAATCCAAAATAACGCGAAATCTTGACGAAAAATTCTTATTTTTTATAATTAGTAATATAAAGCAATATTTTCGTATTTCAAATCGTTGGAGCTAAAGAATCTACTGTAAAGGTTATTTCTTATTTTTTGCGCGACGAGGACGAACAAAGATTATTTAAAAAAGACTGTCGTAGAAACTGGACAAATGTGTCCCAGAGATACTGGTATGTGAAATCATGTTCCAAGCATAAGGAATTTAGTTCATATGTCTCACCCGGGGGGGGGGGCACTCCCATCTTGGAGGTGACGCGCATGTAAGGCTGTAAAGACCCCCATTTTCAGCATCGCTGTCACCCAAAGACCCCATATATTTTGCAAATGTCACCCAAAGACCCCATATTTTTTTAAATGTTACCAAACTGTCACCCAAAGGACCCCTATTTTGGGGAATATTTTCACTCAAAGACCCCAATTTTTTTGGGTGAAATTTTGCCAAATTTTCTAAAAATTTTGCAAATTTGTCACGCGAAAACCCCTTATTTTGGGGCATTTTGGCGGTCTCTCACCCAAAGACCCCTATTTTTTTGAGTCATCTGTCACCGAATGCCCCTGGGTTTTGAAGTGCCAGAACTTTAAGTTCACACAATAGTGGTTAACATTTGAAATTAACTTTCTAGACTTTAATGCAGGGGTTAAAGATATTGGCAAACGAGAAATGCGAAAATGTGTTTATTGCATTTTGACTCATTTTTATTTTTTTTCGGCCGCTAAAACTTTCCTCCTTTTAGGAGTGTTTTTTTTAAAAGATTTTCCAATTGAGTAAAATCTAAAATAATAATAATGATAATAATAATATTAACAATGATGATGCGCCAAAAACACAATTGTAAAGGCATGCGCGGTCTTCTGAGACAAATTTGTTTTTGTTGTTTTGTTTTGTTTTTTTTTCTGGCCTATAATGCCCACAGTCTGTTATGCATGAAACTAAGTACCTGAATATTTGAAAGCCGAACGAGATGTACTACGGGGTATCCGTAAAAAGGTCTATTTTTCAGAGATTCGACCCACCCAAAACAATTTTTTCAGGCCATGATCAACCGAAAGGAGCATCTTTCTGATCAAGCTAGGCCAGCTAGGCTGGCTGAAGCTGAAGTTAACCCCATGCACCACGATAGGTATTAGATCATTTTTGGCATCGTGGTGTGCATGTTAGGTGTTTTCTCATCTGTGTTGTTTTGTTCGTCCCTGCCTGCTGCTGCTTCCCTCGTTTTTGTTTTTTTCTTCCATTAAGGACCCCAATGGAATTAAGCTTTTTTAAGGCTTTTTGGGCTATCCTTGGTACTCCTTGTTTATTTTTCATATCCCAAGCTGCAATAATTTTCCTGGTACCTGTATACAGTAGGTTATTTTTAATTTAATTTTATGTGCAATATGATGATTTTACTGTATTTTACCATTCTATGTCTATTCTGTGTGCAATTTTTGATGTTGTTTGAGTACAGATTAAAAATGAAATGAAATGGATAGGCTTTCAGATTGAATATTTTGCAATAATTTTGTATTTCTTTTATCATTTTTAGCTTAGAAAAAGCTGTTTTAAAGAAAAAATCTTTCAATATTAATTCTAACTATTTTGGCCAACATGCCAGTCAGATCTCGAATGCTGTGTTATATGCTATTTATTTAGATAAGAAATAAGACGAAAAGAAAAAGAAATGCATCACACACCAAAATACATTTTAACATGACAACATTGCAACAATCGTGAACAATGTTCTGTGTTAACAAACAGAATTTTGACAAGCATAAAATTATGAAAGGTCAACTTCATTTCAACATATCACAAATTATGTTTGAAATGTGTGAATGGGCAATGTTAAGAAATAAAGCTAGGTAACATAAAAAAGGTCTGAAATTCGGAAATAATAATGTGCAACATGTCATTTCGTGTTTGTTATTTATATTGTAATATGGTGCCCTTTGTTTATACATGCATTAGACAAAATGAGGAGTAGACGAAATGGCATTAGACGAACTGGCATTAGACGAAATGGTTTTAGACAATCTGGTGATTAGACCAAGTGGTCAGTAGACGAAAGGGCATTAGACGAAAAGGTTTTAGACAATCTGGTGATTAGACCAAATGGGCATTAGACGAAATGGCATTAGACGAAATGGTTTTAGACAATCTGGTGATTAGACCAAATGGGCAGTAGACGAAATGGCATTAGACGAAATGGTTTTAGACAATCTGATGATTATACCAAATGGGTAGTAGACGAAATGGCATTAGACGAAATGGTTGTAGACAACGTAGTGATTATACCAACTGGGCATTATACGAAATGGTATTAGCCGATGTGTTGATTAGACGGAATGGTATTTAGTCTAAATGGTTAATAGACAAAGTGAAATTAGAGTATGAGGGTATTAGACTATGTGATTTTAGACAAAATGGAATTAGACTATCTGGATATTAGACGAAATGATATTAGACGAAGTGGCAATTCCCCGTGTGCTTTGGTGGGTGTGTGTACGTGTTTGTATCTGTGATTAAAACATACATTTAATTTTTTATCTGAAATTGGAAAGTTATTCTTCCATGTACCTCGTAACGTTTTGAGTTATTACTCTAACATTGTGCATTTGTCTTTAAAAGAACGACACTTATAGCCTTAGGCTGTTATATTTTCCGGTATACTTAACGTCAGGAATATGCCATTCTTGTATGACTTTGCACGAAAACTGTTTTCACTCACGTACGTTAGATTACAGCCTTTTTGTCATTCACAATATGCATTTCCTGTTCCAAATAATCTAGCATTGGATTATTATTTTGTCAAAGCTGATTTACTTCTTGCAACTCACCCAGATACTAATTTGACGCTACATTAATCCTGTACGTTTTGACAAAAAACAATCCCAGGGGTGTTCCTATTCTTCCTGTGTGCATTCATTAAGATACAATCATGAGCGAATTTGCACAAGCGTGTTTTTAGAGGTATGTAAAACGCCCCAGCAATTGTCGTCATAATGTTCATTATTTGAAACATTGTGGTTTTGATTATATAACCCTTAGCATTCGTGTGAGCTTAAACAAAAAATACACAAACATTTCTTTTTAACAGAGTCATTTTCAAGGCACCTGATAAAGAACTAGATAATGTTGGAATATATTTAATGCAATATTATATTGATTCCAATTCACGTTATATATATGTTACGTAATAAAATTCTATGACTATCCTTACATAAACTATAGATTTCTTTTAGTATAAGCAATAAAAACAAATCTGAAGCAGTAGCTATCTTGATTTATTCTTCTGGCTACGGAAATCCATGGCAACCGTTGTATAGCGTACATCGTCTGTAATTTTATTACGGAAACAAATTAATTCCCCGTTACTACTGTGTATGTGTACCTTTCAGGTAGTAGTCTTTGAACAAACCAGGTTCTCTCTCTCTCTCTCATCTTCTCTTTTCTCTCCCTTGCTGTATATCGAATTGTACATCGTTAACTCTTTGTCGACTTCTATCCCCAAAAACCTCTTTTTTCTTTTTCTTATAGTAATAATCCGGCAAAGGGTTTTATTATTCTTATCCGAAAATAACAAACCCTCTTAACTCACAAGTATGTCTCATAGGCCATTGAGCACTGACGCTAATGTCTCTCGCATTATATGTTTACTCAACTGAATAGAACATTCTTTTAGTGGTTCATTAAAGACTCATTTGATTAACTTCCATTGAGTGAACCGATACGATGTTAATAAGAATCCTTCGATCTTAAAACATTGCAATAGAAGTGAATGGGATAATCCACACATTTCAGTTATTACGTTCAAAGATTGATATCGCAAAATTTAAGATAATAGTGAATTAGGAACGCCAAATCGGTTTTCAAACCAATGGTTGTCCGCCTTTGGAATATAATTACCACGGTATGATAAGTATAATTTTTTTACGTATTCTCTTCCTTCGTTTTGCGAAAGAAAACAGGAGGTGGAATTCTGAACATGAAATCGGAATAGTTGTAACATACCTCTTGCGTCATTCATATGTTATATTTTTAGGTGTTCTTGTTCGATTCAAACATGCCAAATCAATTATTGTCATTGCTTGAATCTTTTTCCAAGTGTAACTAATGGATTCTTTTTATCAGTTTTGTTTTATGTCTGGTTTATTAATAGTACGTTTTTGTATCGCGATTTAAAACAAGTGCGTAAAGTCCATTTATCGCGTACGTGCTATTGAGATAGTCTCAACACAAATCTCGAGGGATCATGATCGTTCCTAAAAAGAGTGACTAGCTGGAATTGCGGGACTACCGCTAGGGGTATCAAATTCACAGGTCTAGTCCCTTGTCGGGTAATCACTTTCAGTTTGCGATTGTGACTGGTTCATTGATACAAATAGAAAGATTAATCTAAGCACATCAGCAAAATAAGCCAGTGAGTGTGTAATTTTTCTTGCAGTAGCCCAAGTGTTTATTTCTTGAATATTTGTTATTTTAAAGGTATTAACTTTTATTCAGTACTGAGAACAGGTCCAGCAAGGGACAATACTTTTGCTGCATACTGGTCCTGTTAGGGTTGTATTTTCACTGAAATCTAGTATAATTTCACCAAAAGCTAGTCCCTTTGGGGTGTATTTAAACTGAAATCGATCCCGTTAGGGGTCACTTTCAGAACCCCTGGAATGAGCATGTGTACCCGACAAACCACTGAGAAACCCCGGGCACAAATCCTTTGTTGATGAAATTATTCATTCTTCTTGGATTTGCGTAATTTATAGTATTCTATCATGTTATGAAATTGTAATTTGGAAAATTGAGACAACTGATAATAATATTATCACATTTAACCGCCATTTACAATCCCTTTTTCATGTGTAAATAAGACATACTTGTTTTTCTCCAACCAAGTAGTAAATAAAATAGTTTATAACGACTGACAAGATTTTAACCAAGACTAGCATACAGCAATGCGTACATTAGCGTGTGGGATTCCTGCTCTACAGAACACATCACATTATGAGAAACTTGATTTTGAAAACCTCAAATTGGCTCGAAATTGAAATTTGATGATTAAATGGAAATATACGCTGACAGAAGTGACCTCCATTTCCGTTTATGTTCGGTGCACCGTGTCTTGCGCGAAGCATCTTTCGCGTCACATAAACCAGTAATATGTTTCATTAGCGAACATTTTTGGATATATTAAGTGAGCCTCATAACGGTACAATCTCTTCCAAATGATACTGACAGAAGTCTATTGATTGTAAAAACGGCAAAACAAGCTGTTACTAATGGAACTATTTCTCTGTGATAGTATGGTGATTTAAAGTGCTTACAAATTGAAATAGCAAGTGTTCCTGTCACTTTTATCAGTAGTGTTTTTACAGAAGGAACATTTCTTTCACAATAAAATTAGGACGCGAGGCTTGGGATGGGGTATGTTTCGTGTCATATCTACCTAAATACTAAATATCAATGTAGAACCTAAAAAGCGCACATATTTCGAAAGTATAGTAACTTAAGGGATTCCAGAACAATGACGGACGGAAGTAGGGAATATGAGACCCTTGAAGATCATTTGCATAATTTACATAAACATAACAATTTAGATCTTACATTGATATTTAGGAAGATATTACACAAAACATTTTTTTATCTGGTGCGGTATGCACTGTTTCTTCAACAGCAAATGCCTTCAAATGTTGAATATAAAATGCTCAAGTGGAACCACTTCATACGACTCTTGTAGTAAAATTGCTACGTACCACTGGAAAGGACTTTTATGTCAAATAAATACGAACGACGGATGGTTAACCATTAAACGGCAAACGTTTTTTGTCAGCATCTTGGGGAAAATGTATTTGAAAGCTGAAATATTAGGAAGACAATGATATTTGATGTCAAAATTAATACTACTTCCGGGTAAATCATGGGCTCCCGAATAAGCAACTTTAAGAATCCCAAACAACTAACTGCTTGCTTTTTCCATATCTGCGATCAATATTTGAAAATCAGCTACCGGATATCTTGAAAGAAAGACATTACTAGAAAATGACATTATTTTTGGCAATGTCGTGCACATTGAGTTATAGTATAAAATAGGCAAATATTACAAACAAAACTTAATTCCTTTGATTGTGCTCTTAAACGAAAGATTATGCGCCCAATAATGTCACTAATTTCAAAAGGAGAAAGAGCTTGATGTAAGCCGATTACTAGCTGTACACCCGGACTAAATATGATCAGGATCCCCAATTTGAATTACAAAACCCTTTATTTCAAGACATAGATCAATTCCAGTAAATGCACTGTAATCAATTTGGGTTCATTATAAATTAAATATAAATTTCAAATGTATGGGACTGAAACAAAATTGAGAAAATGAGTTTGATTCATGTCTTACTTTCAGAGAAGAATTTATTTTTCGCGAAAACTATTAACAAGAGACAAATTATAACACAATCAGAAAAAGTGACCAATACTTATCATTCATACCTACTTTTTGTTCGCGTGCCTTCATTGTACAATTATAGTACTATCAGCATTCTCAGACTGGAAGATCATTTAAAAATAGGTTGGAAGATATTCATGCCATAGATTGCAAGAAAGACATCAGTTTCTGATTCTTTAAAAATGATTCCTTCTATGACTCCGAACAATATACAAATAGTTATGCCGAGGTATTGTAATACTGGCACTGGCGCCTTTGAAATGTAGCAATATATATCTCAGATAAGGCATCATGACATTTTCAGGGATTAAAATCAATGGGAAGTATCGACAATGGTGAAAGTTGAGACGATTAGGTAAAGACTATTGACCTATTTGTATCTCTACACTTAGCACGTGTGTTTTTAACTCTCTTCGTGTTCAACAGACGATATGTATCAGAATAAGCAGACGACGGAAATATTAACGTTTTTATTTTCGTTTAATTATTTCGCGTATTTGTTTCGTAATACAGACATGCCCTGAACCTTCGTCAGGACTTTCAACAAGAGGTACAAACGTGCCTCGTTGTAACCTGTATGTTCGAAAGCAAAGGGACTCTTAGTAAATTTTAAAAGCCCTGCATCGATTGGTGGAGAATACCCGTCTATGAATTCTTCTACATGTAAAATATCCTAAATTGATTGTGCAACTATTCTTTGGAGGCACGGCTGAGACAGTTAGGTTAGATTAACAGATGCAGGTATCTATTTAAAGCAGTATTTAAATTTCTTGTTTAAAGTCATGTAAGTGATATTATATTTTTCTGTTAGAAAAGGGCATTTGTCTCAACATCTCTGGAAGTACCGCTTGTAATAACGCGTATATCGTATTGAAACTTCAGCAAGCAAATGTCATTTGCATTTCTTAATTAAACGAGTTCAGCAAAGGACATATATTCAAGCCCACAGAAGAACTTATCCACTCTAGTGTAGCTTCCACTTATTTGAATCTTCTTCTTCTTATCGTGTCCAAACACTGTGGTTCTAAAATATGATCCAGCCAGAGATGGGTACAACGTCTGGCTGCTTCCCTGAATTCCGCAAGGTCCTTGTTTGTGCATTTTTGCTCCAGCAGTAGGCAGACCGAGAGACGTTCCATTGTTTGTGGTGCTGTTCCACAACCACAGGTAGTGTCCTGACCTGCTTCCAGGTAGCCCCACCTATGCAAGGAAACCTTAGATCGGCCAATTCTAGTTCTCAATCTGTTGAGGCATCGTCATTCAGCCCATGAGGAGTCAGCTCCAGGTGGGAGATGCTCACCAGGTTCAATACCAATAGATGTTACTTGGTTGATGGCAAGTCTTTCTTCGACAAGGCGACTCTCTTGACATCCTTAGAGACTGTTTCAAGATGTTGGACTTTGCTTAAGAAACTCTCTCTGGATTTAAGGCGGTTGGCAGCAGGTATCTGTCCAGACAGATGCTTCACATTAGATACTTGGCAGCTACGCTCTTGCATGCTCGCTACGCTACGACGGATGTCTGGTGGAGCAATTCCTGCTAGGATGTATAAGTTTTCCGTTGGTGTTGGACGGAAGCATCTTGTGATAAGCCGCCAGGAGGCATTTAACGCTGAATCAAGCTTCTTGGTATGGGTTGATCTTTCCCATACAGGGCAGGCATACTCTGCACATGAGTAGCACGGGACAAGTGCCGTCGATCTTAGAGTATGTAGACGAGCACCCCATCTTGAGCCAGTGAGTTTGTTCAAGATGTTATTGCGTGAACATACTTTACTCTTCGTCTTCTCGATGTGGGTCTTATAAGAGAAAGTGCGGTCCAAGGTAACTCCTAGGTAGACAGGGTTATCACAGTGCTCCAGGGTGTTCCAGACCAGGTACTTTAAGCTGACGTTTGGCTTCACGGTTGCGTAGATGGAAAGCACACACCTGTGTCTTAGATGGATTTGAATGTAGGTGGTTTTCCTCATAATAAGGAGTGAGTTCATCCAAAGCTTTGGAGGGTCTCTCTTCAACAACTGTGAAGTCGGCATCTTGTGCGCTAATTCCAAGATGGTCTGCATAAATAAAACGACAGGTTCCTGTACACCTAGGTTGGTCGTTGGTATAGATGTTAAACAGGAGAAGTGCAAGCACACTCCCTTGTGGTTGACCATTCTTGAGCCTACGCCATCGGCTGTTCTTCGCTCCTAGCTGAACAAAGAACACCCTGTTTGCCAGCAATCCTCGGATAAGCTCAGTCAAGCGGGTGTCCTTGGTAATTTCCAGAATCTGATGGAGTAGGCATCTGTGATTAACAGTGTCGTTCGCTGCTGATAGGTCGACGAACACAGCTTCGGTTACCATACCCTTCTCGAAACCATCCTCAATGTGTTGAGTTAGGTTGAGTACTTGGCTTGTTGCTGATTTGCCTGGCCGGAAACATGCTTGTTTGGTATGAGGTGTTCGTCTATCACAGGTGCGATACGATTTGAGCCGGAGATACGTTCAAAGAGCTTGTAGGTATGGCTGAGGAGTGATATTGGTCTGTAGCTCTTGGGATTGGATGAATCTTTCCCAGGCTTTAAGAGTGCCATAACATGTGCTTTCCTCAAGATTTTTGGGAACCTGTGGGAAATAAGGCAGCAATTGTACAGCTCAAGAAGCCATTCCTTTGCTACTGGGCCGAGATTTTTTAGCTGCTCAGTTGAGATGTTGTAAAGGCCTACTGCTTTTCCTGGTTGAAGTTTAGCAATACCGGATTCCAATTCGTCCATGTTGAAGGGGCGAGTGAAACCAGGGTCGCCGCTATACCTCTTATGGTCTAGTTTGATCTTCTTGGGCTTCTTGCTGCACTTGCCATTTTAAAACAGGTGGGGCAACTTGGTTGGGTTGAACATTGGCTGCTGCGAAGGTTCTGTTGGATCCCCTCGGAGCTTCCGGATCGTAGACATACTTTCTTGCTGTTATGGGTCATATCGGTGGATTCAATTAAAGTATGCCAGGTTTTGATCTTTTCCTGGGAGATCCTCTCCGAAACTTCCTCACCTTTAGCAGTTGTTTCAGCCGAAAAATGATCAGCTTCAAACATGATTTGAAAACGATTCGAGGTTTGAACTGTGTGAAAATTCCAGGAGACGTTAATCTATAATACTTTGACTGGCTGATGACTGTGACATACCAGTAATTTTGCACCTGTCATGTTTTTGACAGATGTTGAAAACATGTGATCAGTAACTCACACACCATTGCCTTTGTTGAATTTTTACAGACATGTTTAAAGATATTGATCTTACAGGTACTAGGTGGATTAATACCTCAACTGTATGTAGCAGTAATAGTCAGCAACTCACATACCAGCCACACCATTGCCTTTGTTCATTTATACAGACATGTTAAAGATATAGGTGGAAATGTGTTTTTAATACTCCATACGTATGTATCTAACAGTCATGGATGTAAAACGGCAGTAAAATTAATTTCTTACAAGCAAAATCTGAAATTATATAATTCTTAATATCTAAATTGTTAAATTAAAAGGCACGTTTTAACTTTTGGGACAGAAAAAAATCAGCCTGATATACTTGCGCTCTTACTATGAACTGTAAGTTTGTATTGCTAATTATCGTACATAATTTGCTAGACTATGCGAAAGGAATCAATTATTTAAAGACAATCAAGTGTTAATTAGCAACCAGCAACGTTCACCCAAAGTCGAAGTGCATTAAAACAATAAACAGCAAAATATAACATATTGAAAAATATAGACTCAGAAAGATAGACTCAGGTACCTAAGGTTAGGGGCTACTACAAATGGCTTGGAATATTCAATTTTCAATTTGTCAATGATAAAAATATTATTTTTTCAGCTATAACTTGTTTTTTATTTGATGATGAAACACATAATCAAATATTATGGTCCCCAGGTATTTCCTTATATCAATACATGTGAAGTCACCATGTAGGTGACTTTTAAGGCATATTCTTCGAATTAATTATACGCACTGTACAGCGAGGTTTTATATATATAGATCATTTTTGCTTTAGGCCAGGTACAAATTAATATTAAATAAATAATGGCAAATATTTAAAGTGCTTGTATTCACAAATTTCTTTTGTTTTCTATTGTTCTTCAAGCGGCGATTTCAAAACCTATTAAGCAAAAAATAATTATATGAAACTATTCAAATAATATCACATTTTTCATCAACAGTCCATGGTTTCTACAGTTTAAAAGTATTATCTAATTTATGGTGTTTAGTTATTTGAGGCTAAATAGCCTTCCGTTTTCACCCAAATGTGTCCTTTATTAAATCTATATGGGTCTTCAAAAAGCAAAAGCACAAGATGTACTACTTTTTGCTGGAACAATTACTTGCTGACGGAAACAGAAATAAAATGTAATAATTTACCCAGTTACCGGCAGAACAATTTAAATAAAAAGGATTTTAGCGGCAATTGACGCACAGTAAATGGACAATGTTAAGCATGAAAACTGCATGAAATCATATTCACCTCTGTAATAATGTCGTAACTGGAAACGGTTAACTAAAATTCCAGATGGCTGAGCATTTATTAGACAAGTAGGTGACCTATGAACCTTGGAAATTACCACTTTTGTTGGTATCTCTTTTTTTGTAATAAATTAATTTCATAGGTATTTTACAGCATAAAAGAAGAAACTTTTAGGCAGCCCACTACCTTACCTAAGTTCCAGTATTTATAAATACATGGTGTATCTAAGAGGCCAATGACAATTTGCTTTGTTTTGCCTTTCACAATTACTTTATTTTGTTTGAATTATTAAACAGGTAGATTTATAACACATCCGTTGCGAAAAAAAAGAGTTCCATCTCTCCATCAGGTATATTAAAAATAGTATTACTATTCAAAACTGAATCCTATTATCACATTTACGAATACAAACATTAACAATCCCCTTTGATAACATTAACAAATAAAGAGTATTATGAGTTCATAAGTTATGAATAGTTACTATATCAATCTAAACATTACTAGCTATGCAAGGCAATCGTTTTATTGATTTATTACTATATTCAGGACCAAGTCAACGCTCTTTTATTGCTTCAAAACACCATTTTAATGAAGTCTTTACCAAAGCCGTGGTGTGTAATCCGTATCAGTTAAACTCATCACTAAAATCACCATGGCATTAGAATGCGCACTTGCCCTATCATATCTGGTACCACAATGTTGTTGCTCACGGTATTTGTACCACTTCAGTCAGTACACCAAAGCTATATCTAATTAAGTGTATCATGTTCACAACTGACCCAAAATTATACGCCAAAAAGATTATAAAAATTAAGAAAGAGGTTCTTGGAAAACTGTATTGGATTATGGGGAGGAGGAGTTTATGAGACTGCAAGATACCGTTCGTCAAAAGTTAGGTTAAAACAATAACAGAATAGTCAGTTCTATTACAGAAGAATTGAATGAAAAGGCTGTTATATATACAAAATAACCACAGGTGATATAAATGCAAAACGACGTTATACTTAGCAAAAGGTCGCGGTCGACCTCTAAAATAGCGAAGTTCTATTAATAGATAGCGGAAAGTGCCATTATTGAACAAATGTTAGGCATATTCTATACAGCAACCTGTCAAATGAGGCTTACGAATGAAAGTGCATTGTAATATTCTGATTTATTTCCTTTATGTATGTTTGATGGGCTGTTTAATTCACAGATTAATATAAAACTCGTTTTATGTCTAATTTTCCTCTTAAAGTGCTCAATAGAAAAAAGCCACTCGTACCACTGTATCGTTCTCCCATACGAATACTTTATAGGGAGACCGACTTTGAACACGCATAGAGATATAGCTGCAGAAAGGAATATTGTTTGAAATGACCTAAGTGAAACTTTAAGAATAAAATTGCTTTATTTTACCTATGTTTATTTCTTTGTTCAATGTGAACGTGTTCGGATGAAAATAAGTATTAACATAAGTACGATTTCGTAAAAAATTCGTTCCGTGACCTTACGCTGATAAAAACGAATATACATTTGATAAAGAGGAATTGTTGCGATCATGAACGAGTATCTAAACCTAACGGTCCATATATCGTGCTTCCTGTCTGTTCATGTATTCAATTACTGTGAAATTGACATTTGTTTTATTGTTAGTTTTGTGTTCCCACTGGGGGCGGTAATATCAATATTTAACCACTTAAAGGCTTACTCGGAGATTTCAGTGAGTGTCAAAAACAAAATCACCCACGTAAGTCATAGATTTTGAAGTATCGTTATTATCGATTGTGTTTACAAACATAGGACTGCACAAACATTCGAGTGGGTGTACCACGTATCAATCGGCCCCATGTATGGGGTGTTCTGTCACCCGTCACCATAAGATTTATTCGTAAAAGATTTATTCGTTATACGAACGAGACCGTCTGAGATTTTCAGGAGAGATTGCAAATGGGTATTCAGGGGTTAGGCAAGAATGGTGCCTCACGTAGCTCTAATATATAGGATATAAACGATAATACCACCCGAAGATCATCTTGGCACTTATAAATGCGAATTAGGACCGTATATAGGTAAGAGGTACTGCGGAGTTGAATTTTTTAATATAAAATGTTAGCTCTTTTATCATTATAAGAATCATTCAAAATTCTTTGGATTACATAAGCTGTCGAGGTTTTATACTACCATCTATAACCTGCGTAATTATAGTCAGACATTTCGGTATGAATATTCAATTCTAAAATATCTTTATGGATATTATGGGAGACATCTTAAACGTTGGAAAGGAACGGGTTAAAGGCACACACCTATTTGCGTCTGCCATGAATGTTACAATTTGATTAATTTTTATGTTTTTTTGTGTCACCCTCCGTTACTGTTATAGATTAATAATCGAGCACCTTTAAGACTCGTCAATAACCACCTGTATAATGAAGTGTTTTTAGTGATTTATAAAGCCTCCGGACTCCATATCAGTGTATCGACAAACGTAAATGCTACCGGTATTGAATGACAATGTTTGTCAGATCTAGTTATGACAAGGCTTTACCACGCCATTGTATTTAGCACCGTGTAGTCAAGTAGGGCCTATCGTAGACTGTATATGTTCACAACTCTCACTCAACATTTATATATACGATAAAGATTTATGCCATCATTTCAGGTGAGCTTGTGTGGGATTTTTAGACAAAGATGGGAATAGCTGGATGGTTCAAGAGCCCTTTTGTTGGCGTGGTCCAACATATCTGCATGAGAGACGGGGGATAACAATAATGCCAACAATCGGAACTCAGTAATAGGATTGAACTGAGTTTTGTTTTTGAAAATACGGGGTTTAACATTTAAGATCACGACATGAACTGTCACAGCACGTCATTTTCATATGAATGGTCATTATAATGATGGTGTGAGCTAAGTGTTGGCGGCCGGACGGGATAGGGACAACAAAATGGCACCCCACCCCCATCATTCGTGAAAAAGATGCCGCTCGGAGCCTGTGTTGGCAAATTGCAAAAAATATACGTGAAAATTTAAATGATCTGAATGTGTTAAAAAAAAAACAATGCTTTGAAAATGGCAAATTTACATAAGATGTTTAAAAAGAACCAGAGAAATCACCGTGTCTTCAAAACCAAATACATATTATCCCTCGTATACTGAGCCATTTTGTTTAAAAAAACTCCCGAAGGGGGTGGGGCGTGGATTACCACCCCTGTGTATTTTCGTTTAATGACACCGGATCTGTGTAAATTTGGTACAAAGGATAGCTTAGAGTTTCTTCTTCATGGTATCCAAAATAATTACTAACATCCCAATTATGACGTCACCATGACGTTCATATGTTGAGGAAAATGACGAAAAAATAGGTGTGACTAATTGATATTCGCCAATTTTAGCGCTCAACACCCTATTTATTAAGCTTAAAAGGAGTCATATATAAAACCCGGAGTGTGCAATAGGTTTGGGGTTTGTATAATAATTATAATAGGGCTGTTTTTGATATTAGAGTGTATCGAGACATGAGCATGGCGAGCAGAGCGCATAGCTCGTAGCGAATGGCGGTATGATCAAGTGTATTATGTTTGCTAGAGATTACTTTTGCAGGGGACAGACTTTCGGAGTTTTGAGTTATGCAAGTAATTAAAGGATTGCGTGTTCCAATCATTTTAGGGACCCTCTGATTTACCCAGCAGTAGTGTCGGTTTTGATATTAGATGACAGGCAGTATTTTTCTCATTGTCGTCCTTGTAAATTTGAGACCTCAAATCCATTCATTCCCAAGATACTTAACAAAAAACCGCGTCAGTTTTATTGGTTTTAACCATCGATTATTGCACAGTATTGAATAGGGCCTTGGAAAGATGCTATTGCGTCTACCATTCATAAACCGCAAGTTTGTGTCTCATGGTACTTGATGGGTGTATTTGCAAAAGGTGCCAGGCTTCAATTCAAGTAGAATAAACACAGTAACAGAATAAAGTTGGAACCAAGCACCTTTCACGAAAGCATGATGATGTGAACTTCATATTTTTTGTCTTTTTTTTTTTTTTTTTTTAATGTTTTATTTCAAAATGTTGAAGAGATGATTTTTAATGTCATGGGGTATCGAGACCTGCCATAGTAAAAATGTCAGTAGCAACTTTCAAAATTACCGTTTGGAAATAACCCAATGCTCCAAATAGAGCAGATCGTGTACTACACTCCCTGTACAGAACCACAGGTATAGTCCACATCTTGGATCGATTACGCTCTTTTGGCCTCCCGTGCTCGCGTGGGACAAACCCAGAGAATGACAGATGATTGCTGCTTTGCAGTTAGTGTAGTTATAAAAGGTACGAGCGTATGAATAGTGTTGGTGGTAATCGTGGTCATGGTACAGTCAGGGTGCAGGTAGTCATGCATACCCAGTCTTGCTCTTGCGGGGGGCGTCCGAAGATATCATCTAACTTCAGGGACCTATGTTAAATCAAAATGGCCAGAATAAAATTATTTAAAAAAAAAAAGTGCTATTATTTTTTGGATTCAAAAAAGAACCGTGTAATTATTGTCAAACAACAAAATTTTACGCATTTTTCCCTTACTGAATCAATAAAACTCCGAGCGTACGATGTTGACGATAATCGGTGTTTTTTTCCAGACTGTAGGCCTCGCTAGTTACGTCTTTTGACGAAATGGGGTCACAGCCCGAAGCAAATTCTACAGTAAATTCCTAATCAATGCCGTGACGTCCTCACATCTTTATTTTTTCCAACATGCGCCTGTTATTCCCATAATAAACTTCTCTTTTTCCGGATCAGCACAAGCCATCTGTATTTTATTTGTCTTGGTTAAACTAATTGTACAAATTCATATTGTTCCCCGCAGATCGGTGAATGTGAAGGAAAGACCATGGGGTCCATAAGTCTACAAAACTGAAAACATGTCGCCGTGCTAACTACCTTACCGTGATTCTGAATGAGCAGAGGATCCCCGTGTTACGTTACTAGCAGGCTTTTAACGCCACTGCGCGCGGTTCTGCGGCGGTTATTTGCTGTCTTACGTCATTCCATACGTAGAGACAAAAAAAACCGCGCATGAAAATCTGATGTTCCTAACCCTTGGCGAAAAAATGAATTAGTCACTTGCTGGGGTGTTCTATGGATACTGGATAGTTAGTTAGGAGGATCTTCACCATTGCGAACTGTTATGAAGTCACTTGTGAGGCGTCTGTATGGCAGGTTGGTTACTCATTTTTGGTATCATATGGAAAGGAGGACGGTACCAGTAGCTATGTATGTTGTTCCTTGGTTGTGTTAGGCATGTTGGTATTCTCTCCGGAGGGGGGGGGTGGGGGGGTGGTTTAGCCACCCCCCCTACGATACTTTGGGATCCCGGATTCTTACGCTATACCTGGTCGGATGTTTTTTGTTTTGGCATTAAAAAGTGGCGGAGGAACATGTCAATGGACAAATTCACATTAGTAAATAAATTTGGCACTCCAGTGAAAAAAAAAGGGGGGTTTTAGCAAACCGGGGTGAAAAAACCGAAGGAGGTGGGTGGTGGGAACCAACCCCCCCCCCTTCGGTAGACGAGGGAGGGTATTCGGGTTTTTTTTATACTAGTATGAATGAGGCTGTTGTAATATCAGGTACGCGTTTGTACAAAATCCTTTTTATCTATGAAGCAATCCGTGATCAAATTTCAGTCTGACCTTTCTGCAGTCCACAACAGTTCATGCTCTTAAATAAGGTCAAGTTAATATAATATTGATATGAAATGTGTTGACGGATGTCATATGGTGGCGATATTAAACGGAAGACTTGTCCTTCCCATCAATTTTGGACACTTAACACTTCAGTGCCTACGGTTTTACCACGTTGGTTGCCTAGGGGGGGGGGGCGGTTCCATGGAACCCCCCCTAAGGAGGAATACACTTTTCCCGATTGGAAATGTCAAAGAAACTCATACACCTTTGAAGGGGGCAGAAAAGCCAAAGGTGCATGCAATATAATGAAGTTCCGGTGTTTATCGTAGGGAAATTAGGGACATCGTGTTTCCGAAAAAGCGAAAAAATCGCCTATAAAAGTAGATTGAGTTTTAGCGACCCTGCTTCACAGATACCATTGCAAATGTTGTGTTTATATTGCTTAGAGGACCAATTACCACATATTAACACAAACATACCATTTTTGCTAAATTCTTGTATTTTTGGTGGCTTGAGGGCTATTTGCCATTAGGTTGTATAGAGCAGGCGCGCAGTCCGCTTCGAGATTGGGAATCCTTCTTGTCAGCACATAAAGGGTAATTATTGTTTTGATTATGTAATTAAGATGTCATGATATATGAACATAATAAGCAGAAAAATCTTTCTTGGCAACAGGTTTGCTAATTTTTATTTTTAAAATCCACACTCCCGTTGGTGCCTAAGGGGGGTTCTAGGGACCCAAGGCTAATTATTCATTAGACGGTTCTAGAAAATTTTAGCAAATTTTTCTTGGAAATAGAAGCGCATCAATCATGTGACAACAAGTACAAAAATTAGAGTTCGAAAATATTTTTTAATGATGAGAAATCGCCGAACAACAAATCTTGCGGTATTGTACCCCCCCCCCCCTTAGGCACCTAAGTGTTAAGGGAGTGTCAACCCTCGTGATTTTGTTTCACACGAATTTCGGATTTTGGCACCATTTTTAAACATTCAACCTGTGTTTCAATCGTACCAACAAAAGGTTATCCACTGCAGACAACCGAGCTGTATTTTTTTGCCGATTTTTTTAAAACAACTATTTGACCATTTTAAAGTCACCAAAAACCGCATGGTCTTAACGCCGGGAGGGGAATATTAGCATATTTACGCGTCAGTCGCAGGGCAGCATCGGGTTTCGCGCGGTGAATTTTGACTGCGTCGTAATGAAGCGTGCGAGTGTTTAATGTATTTTGCCGAACGATCTTGGAAAAAAAAGAAAAATAGTTTGAAAATGTACACACAAAGCGATAATTTAGGACCAGATAGAATTTAAATTTCTTCTGATTTTTGGAGTAGAGGCAAAGGATGTTTGATTCAATAGTGCATAACGGATTTGTTATGTCCATCCTTGCACACATAGTAATTTTGCAGTTAAAGATCGTTATTGAGAAAGAGACAGCTTGAAATGGCGTGAAATGTCCTTTTTTATACACCCCGGTTTTTCCAATGTTCACATGGTCGCACACTTTGGCCCCTGTTCAGACAACGATACCTCCAAAGTACCTACCGAAGTTAAAGGTAAGGTTTAACTTTAACGATAGCGAGTCGGCTTCTTTAGGACGGTTTTCTCAATTTTTCCATTTTTCGATTTCTAACTAAAGAAATTATCCAAATATATACTCAAAATTTGGAAAAGAAAGGTAAATCCACACTTTCCCTTATATTTCGAAAAAGTAAAGCTCTATTTAGGAAGAAAATGAAAAAAGTCCCTAGCAACACAAGTGTCTAGTTCGAAAAAGTAAATAAGAAATCAGGAAAAATCAAATTGTTTTTCGTATGCTGTTCTGAAAATTTGGGCAGAACTCATGTTATTTTAGCATTTTTCAAACGAACGTTTTACATTAATATGATGCCACCATCGGGTTTATCATCCAATTTCCTTTCTAGAATGTGTACTTGCTTAAATACACTAATCAAATATTTGCAAAGTTTTTTACAAACAAAAATAGATACGCAGGAACCTCAGGTTGAACTGTCCTTTAAGCCATTTATTAATTGCCTGAGCAAAAAACTCAAGATTGGTGAGTCGATGTTAACCGGTCCAACCAAGGGTTTTTCTCTAGTTCACGACGGGGGGGTTACCACCCCCTGAGTTTTTCGTAATTAAGCGACCAACAATCATCTTGTTTGCGCTATCATGTGTGTAGCTACATATGTCCTGTCTTCAAATCAAGTACAAAACATATCAAGGTTAAAGGACACTATCAGTGATTTGAAAATTCTGAAATTTGCGGAGAATAGCTTCAAAGTGAAACGATAAGCGATAAGTCTATGTAGGAATTCTCATAAGTTACCTTTCCAACTGAAGATTCGGAAGAAAAGGAACGAAAACGGCAGTGTTCAAGAACCGTTCCCATTCAATTACGTGATGTCGTAAGTGTCCGAACGGACAGTAATGACTGGAATATCCGATTCTGTCCTTATTAGGTTGCTTCTGGTCTTATCATTTGCAGGGGATGTTAGGATACCTGTACTTGTTACATACATGCAAAAATCTGATTTTTGATGATTTTTTTTATTTTCTGATTTTAATAGCAAATCACTGATAGTGTCTTTAATTATATGACGTCATAGTGACGAGCTTATTTTCAAGCAAATCTGTAAGAAAATCACCAAAACCAAAGGTTTTTCGACCGTTTTTGCCATTCATGCAAGCAAAATTGGTATTTATTTGGCAATGATGGGTGCCAAAGTAAGCATACACACGGTATTACTCTAAATAATAAGAACAAAAATACAAATATTGTCAGTATTTGCTTACTGTAGCATCATACGTAACATAAAGTACCATTTTTGGCATTTTACACAGTATAGTATAGGAAGGTGGCAACCATCAAAACGCACTGTCAGGATCAACTTAAATGTTGGAAATAACCTTTTCTTGGGGATATCTAGTGAACCATAAACAAAAATGAAGGTGGTAGGATTACGAAAAGCACCTTTAAGTGTCAATTAGTTTGTCAACTTTCTCTGGTCCATCTGCAACTGCAATTTTTCTTAGCAATAGAATCAGATGAGATCAGATGAAAAGAGATTGACCTAAGAATAGATTTGATTTTTCACATTCATTAGTGTTCTGTAAAATACAATTTGATATCGCATGACGTCATATTAGCATAATAAAATTTAATGAACATTTAATGAACCAATTAGTGCTAATGGTAATTAATGAATTAAAGGAAGCTCTTTCTTAAAATTTCAAATTTCTCACACCATTTAGGTACATTAAGGTAATTGATATTTATAATCTTGATAGAAACGTGCTTTGTTTTGATTTTGTTCTGAACAACAAAAGCAGACCTTCACAATTGCTCGGAAAATGCATGAAAGATATGCTTGTTTTTTCATATCTGCGATCAAAATTTGAAAATCAGCTAGCGGATGTCTGGAAAAAGAGCATTTACTAGAAAATTGTTGTGGCAATGTCGTGCATGCACATTGTTGAATTATGGTATAAAATAGGCAAAGATTACAAACAAAACTTAATTCCTTTGATTGTGACTCTTAAACCGAAACCGAATTATGCCCAGAATATCCACCAATTTCAAAGGGAGAAAGAGCTTGATGTAATGAAGCCAATTTACTAGGCTGTGACACCCGGGAAAGATATAAAGGTCAAAAATAAAAGTCCCCCCCCCCCCCGAACAAAGCTACATTTTTTTCTGGAAAGGTTCTTTAACCTGTCAAACATGTAAAATGTTACACTGCAATGTTACACATTTAATGTTGCAAAACAAAGCACACAACAGTTAATCATCTCCCTGAAATGACGTCATTTAATAAATTTGATGACGAATTACAAAAGACATGTCGAGTACAACACAAGGAATACCACAGACACTTGATTTTGGAAGCCTATTGGATAGCTATCGTAACTTCTTTCTATTTCTACCAACATGAGTACCCACATGCCTGAATTACCATACACAGGGTAGAATAGGGAAACATTCTACTGAGGGGTGGGCAACGTAGGAACTTTTTTTACAAATCTTTGTAAAGCGAGCATATTCTATGGCCATTTGGGTCCTGTAAAGAATCAGGCAAGCTTTTTTCACTCAAGATAAAGTTTTTAGGTTGGTTCCGTGAAGTGTAAGATTTGTACATATGAAGATATGGGCCTTTTTCTGATATTTTGGAAAACAAAAAACAAAACATGATCTTCATCCTCGATTTGCTAGCAAATCACCAATTAGTATGCAGAATGGTGGAAGTATTGTGACATTTGGGTGAAAAGTACCCAAATTGGACACAGAGGTAGCTATTGAGATGCTAAACAAATCTGGTATAGGGGCCTAATTAATTTCCTTCCAATATGGCCGCCATTCAAAATGGCCCGCACCTATAAAAGGCATTAATTATTGGGAATTGGGTTGTAAACTTTATTACATAGGCCAGATAAGCTTTGGTTTAACTTTTTAAATCAAGATTTCTGTTATTCCCAAAATCTAGTTGTAGTTTAATTCAAAAGGGCGGTCACACATTGGGGGTTTAATTCAAGATGGCTGCCGCTCACAGGAACAGCTGCTCTTTGTAGTTACAGTGGCCAACAGGGTTTGTGGATTTTTCTAAAACTTTTGGGCCCTCAACATATCCAAACCTACATTCATTGTTGTAAATGACAGTAAATGATATCAAAATGCTGTGTCATAGTCAAATGGCTGCCAAATTAAAAATTGGCAGCTACTGTCACCGATAAGTTAAAGGTAGTATTGATTTTATTACGTGTCATAGTAAATGACTTCTAAACATTAATGGTGTCTTTTATGGTAAACATTTTACATTTTGTAAAAAAAATAAAAAAAATAAAAAATTTTGCGCCAATTTCAAAATGGCGGCCACTATAAATTTAATAAAAGCCTTAATGTACTGCTGATTTCTTTGTCAGGTTGTACCTCACGGTCCTTTGCCATTCTACCAGGAATCTTTTATTGTGCTCCTGTGCTGTCCAATGTGTAAGTTCTAAGACGTTCATATTCAAAATAGCTGTATGTCACTTGTTAGTATTTAAGACAGAGTTATGTCAAGGGGTCACTTAGTGATCCACAGCCTCGTCCCCCCCCCTGACTTACCTTACAAAATGTTGAGATTCTATATCATCTGACCCGTGCCTCATATCCACGTGTGCCCATCTTACGTGGGCAAATTCGGTCGCATCTGTTAATAAATTCGCGATTTGTATTTTTCTGTCCGTAAACGGACAGAAATGACAGCACAGTAGTCTGGGACCGTGGAAAACGAAAATTGCTCATAACACAAAACCGCAGATCGGGATCAGCCAAATTCTGAGAATAAGTTTTTCTCGAGGATATCTAGTGATCAATTAATAAAACAGACGGGCTAAATCACAAAACGCACCTTTAATTCCATGTTTACAATGGACCAAATACCAGAAAATGGATGTGATCAATGTGAGGCATTTATGTAAAAATAACCAATATTTTTAAATTTTTTAGTTTTTTGATAAACAAACCTTATTTCATTCTTCCATTTTGTTATTTTTCTGATAACTTTTGAACCTCCATTCTATATTGTATGCATGCATCCCTACATGTTTTAAAACTCTAGCTAGCGGTAGTTGTTCTGTCAGTGCAGTGGATGATGGTGTAAATAATCACTACTAACAATCTAACTATCTCTCTCCATGCACACATGCAAAGCAGGCTTCTACTTCATGCAGCCAATGCTCTGCTCAAGGGTACCAAAGGATCGTATGTGGACACAGACGTGATTTTTTTCTGTAAGCCTTGGGTCAGGGCCAGTCCAATCTCACACCTAAACTCTGGCTAGCATTTGGTACCTGAAGGAATCGCAGATTCACAACAGCACATACTATTGCCCACCCTAGACCAGAGACTCTCTTTGTCTCTGCTGATGTTTCCCTCCTTCACCGTTTGCACAAAGGAAAAGACAACCGCATGGGAAGCAAAGCAAAATCTTTCCCCTGATGTTGTTAAAAAGTTTGGCAAACTTGGAAGAACTCCTCCTTAAGAGATACCCTTTGAAAGACTATGCCAACAATTGAAAGATTTGTTGCCCTCATGTACCACAGAACAGGACCCATTGAGTTCATTCCCCTACCTCATATGCACTGTATCAACACTCAAACAAATCAGCATATCAGGCCCTGGTGAACAAGCATTGCTGGGAACTCCAGAGCTACCAGATCAGCTGACTGGGGTCGGAACAATTGCAGCTAGCTTTCACAGTCCTGTATGACAACCTTGCCCAGAGGCATCAAAAGCATTTCAAAAACTGCTGATTGTGGCTGTAATGTTGTGGGTACAATGTGCTGGCTTCTTCAATGATTCTGCAGAGGTCCTTGGTCTTGCATTGTTGCTGCCCAGCTTGGGCAGACACTGAATCCGCAAGGTCCTTGTCTGTGCATTGTTTGCCCCAACATGGGCGAACCAGAGATGTTCCATGTCTGTTGTGGCTGTTCTTCAATACAGTAGTGGCCTTATTCTGCTTCCAAGTATGCCTCACCTTCTGGCAAACGGCAACCTTGGATTACCCTTCTGTTCTGATCTGTTGAGACATCAAGCTGACGTTTAGCTTCCCGGTTGCGTAGATGGAAAGTAAATATCTGTGTCTTGAATGGATTTTGCACACAGCGCTCTAACCAACTGAGCTATCAAGACGGGTTTGTAGAGGAGCATAGATATCATCTATAGGTGTGTTAGGTCTGAAAGATGTTCCATTGCTTTTCCTAGGTGCTAGTAATACGGAGTTCGCCGGGTCGAATCCGGCCAGGCGCACCAGTTTTTTTTTTTTTCAAACACTTGTGTGCGCTGGTTTCTCCAGGAAAGATTAATAATATCCATCCTTGTCCTACCTGGAGAACAAGTATTAAAAATTTAAAAATAAACAAATATACATTGTATATGTAAAAATACCGTTTCTGATGCTATCCGCTAGAAAAGCGATGGACACCTTTCGAACCTAACACCTATAGATGAACTATCGTTCTCTGTCAACCCAGTCTGATAGCTCAGTTGGTTAGAGCGCCTGTGCTAGTAATACGGAGTTGCCAGTTTCGAATTCGCCAGGCGCACATGTTTTTTTTTTTTTTCCAACACTTGTGTGCGCGGGCTATCTCCAGAGTAAAGATTTACTAAATAGATCCATCCTTGTTTAGTCTTTGTTTACCTGGATAACAAGTAGTTAACATTTCAAATTGTTTGTTGAATGAAAAAAAAATAATCATTTTGGCTGCTGTGGAGGTTTTGTTGGATACCTTTCCGACTCAAGCTTTCGGATGGTAGATCAATTTCTTTTCTTTCTTGCTGTTATGGGGTCATATCGGTTGATTCAATTAAGGTGTTGCTGGTTTTGATCCTTTCCTCTGACAACTCTTCCTCCCTTAGCATTTTGTTTTAACTGATCGGCTTCAACATGGTGGAATACCCTTGATATCCTTTATCACCTTCCTTGGAAGGCCTGGTTATCGTATTCCGCCTCTTGGTAATGATCTCGTCCGTGCATTCTTAATTCCACTAGTGTGGCAAGTTTGTCATAGTTATGGAGTTTGGAGCAATCTTCTTCACGTTCTGTAGTTAAAGTGGCCGCTTCAAAAGGCACTTTGTTTGGTCTTACTTGACTGCAGCAATTGACTTTTAGAGTTAGTGGAACAGATTCAGAACAATCTTGCTACACAGTTAGAGGTTTTGCAACAATAGCTATATATATCAGTGTTCGTCCGCGAAACTCATTCGTAAAACTACGTGCCTCTATGTCATGCCTGAGGGGATCAACTTATCCAAAGCACTGTGTAAATGGTTATGAAAGTCTATTATGTAGGACCTACGCATGAGTTACTATACACGTAGGGTTCCGCATTAGGTTCGCGAACGGACCCCAGGGAATTTGTAACCCGTTTTCAATGGGCACCTTAATGATAGCGGCAGTTTAAGGGTCGGTGAAGGTGAGGTAGATTTGACTGTCTAACCATTCTTTCTTTCCAACAGCTTGTCCGTCTTTTG
The DNA here is from genome assembly GCA_023653785.1 of Ophioderma brevispina. Classification (NCBI taxonomy): domain Eukaryota; kingdom Metazoa; phylum Echinodermata; class Ophiuroidea; order Amphilepidida; family Ophiodermatidae; genus Ophioderma; species Ophioderma brevispina. Next base: position 60,889 of record JAMKCH010006117.1, read on the forward strand.
ATTGGTTTCATGGTAGCCCCATTGGGTACTATGGGCTGTTGACATCGCCAATTAAAAATGAGGTTTATGTATTCCTGAAGTTGAATTGAGAGTGCTTGAAATCTACTGATGGAGGGTTGTAGACTGATATAACTATGACAGAGCCGAGCTCAATGGTGCGGACTGATTTGTCAGAGATATTGAGGTTGCTTCTACAATGGGGTCTGTTTTCACAATAGAGCACTTCCAAATGTCGATTGTGGTCTTCCGATGGCAAGGAATTTCATGGAAAGTATTTAATAAGACCTTTGTTACACATTAAGGCTACCAAAGTACTTCTGCAGGGAGTCAACTCATCTTTTGGGTGGTGGCAATTGGGCCATTCATTTGAAGTATAGCCCGTCGAAGGCCGCCGTAATGGATTCGTTGCCCCTGCAATAAGTTAAAACAAAATCACTAGGCTAGAGCAGGCGTACGCAGGAATTTTTGTACGGGGGGTGCGGGTTTTCTAAAAGTGGACCTTTTTTGGAAAAAATGGACCTTAACCCCCTAAAATGGGCCATTTGTGGACGGTTGAACATCTGTCATCACCAAAAAGGGGACTTTTTGTCATATTTTTCTAAATTCCGGACCGTTTTATCAAAAAAAATCGGCAAACAAAAAAAAGTGAACCTTTTTCCCCCTTTTTGGAATTTGGGGGGGCCTCCCCGCACCCCCCCCACCCCCCCTGCCGTTACGGGCTGGCTTAGAGCATGGGGAAATCAAGCTCTTCATGTGTAATTGACATGTTGTCCTGTGCCCGTGATTTTTTGGACGATTGATCGGGGGCAATGAATCAAATTTCTTCCCACCACTGGATGAACATTTTACAGGCTGTTTATAACCATGAGCCAACAATACCAAATCAAATAGGGGATGTTAATAAAAAACACATTCAAGTATCACGGATGAATCATACAGGCACGTAAGTGATACGCAAAAGTAGTGGCATTCGAGGTTTGGCCAGCATCTGACCAAATTTATAATGGAAAGAAAAAAAAAAAGGCAAGCAAATAACAACAGACTTAATTTGGGTTTTTTTTTTCCTCTTAAGTTGATGTGAATTTCTTCCTTGATTGGGAAGTTATATACGATTAAGAAAACTTCATTTCTCATAATCAAAGGATAAGCTTAAGTGACAAATAAGCCGCCCATTTTGGATTTTGTGCCCCCATTTGGATTAGAAGTCTTATTTGGTTGTTCTTAAGGTGATGTGAATTGCATCTTAATGCACATTGTTCAATAACAAAGTTGGAATCATAAAAAGATCAAGAAAACATTCATTTCTTGAACATCAAATGATATGCCTTCAAATTGGCCGCCCTCTCTTGGGGATTTATCTATCCAAGTTTGCTAATGTAAATGGAATAGCAGTGGAAGTGTCATCAGGGTATATCTGTTCTAAAGTGGCACGAAACACAATCAAATTGAGTAATTGAGATCATATAATAAAAATAGAAAGCAAGTAAAAACATGACATGTTAACAGTGGCGGCCATTTGAATTTGGCGGCAATCTTGGAAGGAAATTAATTTGACCTAGACCCGAGTTATCAGGAATATCAAGAGCTACATCTGTGACAAATTTGGTACTTTCACCCAAAATGCACAATTAGGTTTGATTCTGGCACCATTCGGCATGACAAAGAGGTGCTTTATAGGTTTAGGCATATAATTGTCAAAGAAAAAAATAGCAAAATTATCTCACTGGCAGGAAATCTATTTTTTACAAAATTCTTTCCATTGGGGCAAGGCAATGCACAGACCAACCAAAACAAGACCACTAGTTTGTGAGTGAGCGAAAATTGAAGGAGTCTATATTGTTGTAAGGCCCAAAACCTGCAACCAGGTCGTTTGATTGCGGTAGGCAAAGTGATTCTGGAATCTTGATCCTCAAAGGGTGTTGGTGGGGGGGGGATTAGGATACCAGGTTCATCACATTTCTTGGCAAAGACGATCGTCTGAAGGTTCCTCCACGGTTTGCGGGAGCTATGACAGACAGAATTGGAGATATCTACAGCGTCGCCAAAAGGCAACACGCTAACAAGTCTCATTGCATCATTAAAAACGACACAAATCTTGTGTGAAAGTACACTGTGACTCCATACTGTGCCTGCAGCCGTTATTCAGCAGTTAGAGGTATGCCAGTGCAAAAGTTGAGTATGTAAGGTGTCAAAAGATGCACATCATCCAGTCCTGCGAGGCTTCTGAGGAGGTTAACACGAGACTGCGTCTTGGCAGAGACTGCCTTGGTATGTGTTGGTGGAGGTAAGGCCTGGCGGTCCATTGTGACGCCAAGGTACTTGGTGTTGGGTCAGTGACAGTTTTTCTCCATCTAGAGTGATGTTTAGTTCTCTTTTTGCGCAACCGATTTGCAAGGTGGGAAACAGAGTGACGTCTTTGGTTTGCTGTTTCAGTGCCATCGTTGGTGGAAGAATTGGCTTACAGTGATAGGTCTTTCTACAACACTGTTTCTAAGGACTCAAGAGAATCAGCGCAGCGATTCCAAGTGCCGTGTCGACTGCGGTAGGGAGGATTCTGCGAACAATCTCCCTTTGGCATAGGGAGTACGTAGATGTTGAAGAGGATGGGTGCCAGGACAGAACCGTGTGGGACACCATTCCGAAGTTTGCGCTTGCTACTGCGTTGCCCATTTCATGTCTCCAGGACGAAAGATATGTCTGGATGAGAAGGCATAAGGTGAAACTTCACAAGCTTGAAAACGGAGGATTTTGAGTAGCTTGAGGTAGATCCCTCTATGCCAGACTGTATCGTACGCAGCAATTAGGTCCCTATGAAGACTGCTCCCAACTTCTGCTTCTTCTGGAGATTGGCTCGAAGTCATTAACTAGTCTTGCTATCTGCTCAGTTGTTGATTTACCTATTCGAATCCAGGCTTAGGGTGCGGGGTAGATTTGCCTCGATCGTATCATGATCCTGCCAAGTATCAGACGCTCAAGCAGCTTTATAGATGTGAGGATAGTAGCGGAGATGGGTCCGTAACTCTTGGGGTCATTTGCTGGTTTTTGGGCCTTTTCGGATTGCAATGACTTGAACTTGAAAGTCTTCCATCTGGAGGAATAGTTGATGTCCCATGAGGTAGAAAGAAGAGTTGGAGCCATCGCCCAGCTTCGGGTGCCATATTCTCAAGAATTCGGCTGCAGTGGATGTTGTTCATTGCAAGCTTTCCCATTCTTGAGAACTTTAATTACTTCGGTGATATCATCGTAGGTGAATGGTTGGGACATGGGGCTGACGGTGGAGAGGGTTTGTAGAAGCTGTTTAAACTCTGCATTAACAGCACGAGAGTGGGCTTTCGCCTTTGGAGTGCGGTCTTGCCACTTTCCATTTTGCCAAGTACTGAAGCGATGGAGTTTGCAGAGACAGGACACTGCCTAACTGGACAGCTACGACCGGGGAGTTTGTTGATGGTGTTCCAGGCCTGCGGCTTAGAGTGGGTAAAGTGTATTGGATATATCATTCCTCCATTGGTGTGCGTCTCTTGTGGCCAAGCAGATCCAGTAGTGGTTGCCCTTTGTATGCGCTCAGTATCGCAGTTGTATTACAATACACTTTGTATAAATCGTCGCATTCCTTGTCCCAAACAGGGGGTGTTTGGAGGATACGGGATTCCTTATGCTCTTGGAATGGGAATGTTTAGTGCTTGGGGGAATGCATGGAGCGAAGTCAGATAGGCTCGTTGATGTCGAGGTGAAAGCCCGGGACTGCAGCGTGGCTGACAGTTCGCTGGTGAGTGGTTTGAACTTGGGCCAGTAGGCTTCCTGAAAAGCATGTAAAGCAATGGGGTTCATTATAAATTAAATTTAAAGTGGCAAAAGTACGGGACGAAACACAATTAAAAATATTGAATTTGAGTTCTTTATCAATCCTTTCAGAGAGGAATGTAGTTTTCACGGAAAAAATATTAACAAAAAGGCAAATTAAAACACAATCAGAGAAAGTGACCAATACGTATCGTCATACTTACTTTGTCCGTTTGCCTTCATTGTACAACAGTCATAGCGAGTGCCCCGGATCTCAGCATCTCAGACTGGCACGACCCCCATTAAATAATACGTGGAAGATTATTCATGCCCATAGATTGCAGTTAAAGACGGCCAGAGTTTCTGTCTGATTTACTATATAAATGTTCCTGATATTAATCCGAACAATATAAAATGGTTATGCCGAGGTGGTATTGTTAATATGGCACTGGCCCCGCCCTTGGAAAGGTTAGCAATATATTCTCAGAGTAATTGGCATCATGACATTTTCAGATTAAAATCAATGGGAAGTAGCGACAATGGTGAAAGTTGAGAACGATTAGGTAAAGACTATTGACCTATTCGATCTCTACACTTAGCAAGTGTGTCTTTAACGTCTCTCCGTGTTCCAGCGACGATATGGATCAGCATGGCAGACGACAGAAATATTAACGTTTTTATTTTAGTTTAATTATTTCGCGTTATTTATTTCGTAATACAGACATGCCCTGAACCTTCGTCAGGACTTTCAACAAGAGTCAAAACTTGCCTCGTTGTAACCTGTATGTTCGAATCGAAAGCAAAGGGAATCGTAGTAAATTTTAAAAAGCCCTGCATCGATTCGTGGGAGAGGAGAATACCCCGTCTTATGAATTCGTCTACATGTAAAATAGCCTAAATTATGGTGCAACATTCTTTGGAGGCATGGGCTTGAGACAGGTTAGATTTACAGATGCAAATTTAGATATAAAATGAGTACGGTCTTCTTTTGTAAAATGGGGCCGATGGAGTATTCTAGTAATGAAATTTCACGTTACGGACGCACAATGTTGTGTATGTAAAGGTTATGATCAAGGCCATAATGTGGCTAGGTGCGTTGTGGAGAATGTGTGCTCGTGACAAAACTTAGCTTAAAGCAGGTATATTTAAAGCAAGTACTTAAATTTCTTTTTAAAGTCAGGTAAGTGATATATTTTCTTCTGTTAGAAAAGAGCATTTGTCTCAGCATCTCTGGAAGTACCCTGTTCATGATGTCCTATACCGTATTGAAACTTCAGCACGGCAAATGCCTTATTATTCATTTGCATTTCTTAATTAAACAATGAAGGTTCAGCAAAGAACAATATTCAAGCCCACAAAAGAACTTAACCCACTCTAGAAAACGATTCTAGGTTTTTTAAATTGTTGTGATGTGTTGAAAAATTTCCAGGAAACGTTATTTACCATACTTTGACTGCGTGCTGGCTGATGGCGGTGACATGCCAGTGCCTACAACTTTTGACCATTGTCTTTGTGAATTTCTACAGATATGTTAAAGATATTGTAATACCACAAATATATAAAACGTCAAGGGTGGAAGACGGCTGTGACATTAGTTTATTATTAGCAAAAATCGAAAATTATGAAGAGTTGAAAATAAACTTATGTGTTTTAAGGCATTTTTGTTTGGGACAGACTCTATATCCCTGTAATACAAGCACTCTTACTATGAACTGTTGTATTGCTAATGATATCCGTAAATTGCGACCACATGCGAAAGGAATCAATATTAAAGGCAATCAAGTGTTAATTAGCAACCGGCAACGTTCATCAAAAGTCGAAAAGTGCATTAAAACAATTAAAGAGCAAAAATATTACATTGAAAGATGTAGATCAGAAAGATATAGATCAGGTACTTAAGTAAATGTTGTGTTTCTATAAATACATGGTTTCTAAGAGGCCAATACAAGTGCACACAATACTTTCACTTTTGGGTGGGGAAAAATTTTATGTGTGTCAAAACAAGGCATATTTATATTAATCGGTTGCGAAAAGTTTGCGAAAAGTTATCATGAAAAGACTCCCATCATATTAATATATTAAAAATAGCATACTTATTCAAAACTTAATCTATTTATTATTTACGAAGAACACCAAACTTAAAAAAACCTATTGTGTGATAACAAAACAAGAGTTGCAAAGGCAACTTCGTTTTATTGTTTTATATCCTATATTCAGAAATTCACCACATTTTGTATGATGAAGTCTTTACCAAAGTCTCGGTGAATCCCTATAAATTTAACTCATCACAAAAGCACCATGGCATGAACGCGCAATGTACTTCATATCTGGTTACCAACAATGCTTTGCACACTCTGGGTATGTTGTACCCTTCAGGCAATATACAAACCCACGGCTTCTAATCTACATTAAGTGTATCGTGTTCACAACGCACCCAAAAGATTATAAATAATTCAGAAAAGATTGGCTCTGGATTTTGGACTTATCGGATAATAGGGAGTTTATTGAGAATGCACGTACAGGGTTGTCCCAAGTTTCTGGAAAACAATAACAGAATAGTCAAGTTCTATTACAGAAGAATTGAATGAAAAGGCTGTTATATCTACAATAAGAACAAAGGGCCCATATTTAAAATAGCAAGAATAGCCCCTCTCGAATAGCGAAGTTCCATTGGAGAATAGCGAGTGCCAGTATCTGATCCAAAAGTTAGGCATATTATACATCAACCTGTTTCGCCTCTACTAAGATATCATAAAGCCTATGATAAATTGGATTTAAAGTGCTGAGCACTTTAGGGCATTATCACAGTGAGGGGGCATATATTAATAGAGTAGTTTGCAGATCATTTAATTAAAAAATAAAAGGAAAGTTTACACTATAGAAGTTTATAAAACGATCTAAACATATAAAAAGCGCTACATGATAGGGGGTATAAGGAGCTTGGACGATTTGTACCCATTTAGATAGCCACCAGCGTAATAGTTTATGGCTGAAATGAGGACATTATGGGGGTTGAACATTCTGTAAAAAAATGAGGCTAACGAATAAAGTGCAATGTGATAATGAGATTTATTCCGTAGTGTTATTAAGTTGACGTGCCGTCTTAATTCGAGATTAATTCAAGAACTCTATCATGCTATTTTCCCTAAAGTTCAATATAAACACCAATGTACCAATGTATAAAAATAGTTCTTCCCAGGAGACCGGATTGACCCGCATACGAGATATAGCTGCAGAAAGGCGAATATCGTTGAATGATCTTAGTGAGGACTTAACCAACTTAAAGTGCCCCAACGCTAAAAAAAAAAAACTTCCGTTATGCCCCCAAAGGGGGGTTCCCTAGGGACCAAACCATATAACATTTTCCTTCCCATGGGAGATTGATCAAATTGACACTAACACAGTAAATGGGGGTCACGCGATCGTAAGAACCCACATACCCCCAAAAAAATGAAAATCCGAACTTTATTGACCTAATGACCTATGGCCAAATTGAAATTGTCACTCTCCGAAAAAGAGTGGTTCGCACATCTCCATACCGCCACGCATCAACTCCTCTAATATTAAGTTTTGAAACCAAAAATAATTCATTATATCTACTCTAGAAAAACCAATTCAAATACTCATGCAAAATATATCCAAATTTATCCCAAATCTTGTATTTTTTTCTGCAGAAAAAACACAAAATCACCATTGGGTTTCTTCTCATAGACTTACACAGTTATGGGCACGGTCATGACAAAATTAAAAATTGATGCTATCAGCATATAAAAGGTTATTTGATTAAGTATTATTAATTAATTAATTAATTGCCTCCTAGTTAATATACTAAGCAAATAAATCCCCAGATTTAATTACTTTAATTTTGTAATTAGTAAAATATCCTTGATTTTTTTTTTTTTTTTTCAACTTTACTCCCGTTAGTGCACAGAGGGGGGTTTTCCTAGGACCCCTAACCTATTTTTTTTCTAATGAAGCCGTGGGCGATTAATTTTTTTTTAGTAAAAGAATCAGGAGAAAGCGTGATTCATATTCAAGACCATTAGCAAAAAAACTCCTTGAAAAATTTAGATTGCGTAAACAGCCCGAAAAACACAAAAAAAAAAAAAAAACACCAAAAATCAAATGGTTGGTGGTAAGCTAAATGGGAACCCCCCTCCTTCTTGGTCACTTATCATTGTTTAAATAAAGAAATGTTTTTATAATTTTAACCTGATGTTTATTTCTTTGGGGTTTCATTGTAAAATGTGCTTCGGTTGAAAATATGAAGTGGTTGAAATAAGTACGATTTTGTTAAAAGGTTGTGACCTTAAAACCACTATCAGTCATTTTTTCCCCAAATCATAATACCCATTTTGTGTCTAAATTGCTAGTGTTAAGTCATACCAACACGTGATATTACTCTTCTTTATGAAAAACAGACACTAAAGCACTTTAAAGCAGTCTTGAAGATGCCATTTACGACTGTTTTGTGTACTAATAAAAGACTAATCACGACTTTTATTAGTAAACAATGCCTACAAATCGTCATATGGTCTGTTAAGCTTAGCCACTTACAGGGGTCTCTACTACAACCATTTCCAATACAATAGTGCAAAAAATGGACTTTGATGAATAATAGGGGTCGCGATTTCTTTACATTCTGAAGAAATCGCTGATAGTGGCTTTAAGCATGATATAAAAGGAATTATAATTTGAATAAATGAGGAATCTTTGCATTGATAAACGATATCTAAACCTAACCGCTCATACCGTCACTACTGGTCTGCCTGTTCCTGTATTCAATTACTGTTGAAAATTGGTATTCATTTTGGCTGTTAGTTTTGTGTTCCCACTGGGCGCTGTAATTATGAATATTTATACACACTTAAATGTCTTTAGAATCACCTTATAATGAACTACTTATCAAGCCTCAGTGAATTCATGTAAGTATATGTCAAAACCAAAATCACCACGGTAAGGAATCAATATCGTTATTTTTTTGATTTGCTTATTTACAACATAGACTTGCACATCGCATTCACAGTGGTACTACCACGTATCAATTCGGCCAATGTATGTTTCTCACCCTTCACACAAGATTTATTCGTAAAAGATTTATTCGTTGTACGAACGAGCCGTCTGAGGATTTTCAGGAGAGATTGAAAATAGGTATTCAGGGGTTATACAGAATCGGGTTGTTCACATAGCTCTAAATATACAGGAATCGTTATCATAGCGATAATATCACACGTAAAATATAATCTTGGAATTTATTAAAATGGGAATTAGGACACATTATAGGTATAGATATGGGTTGGTATTTTGCAATATAAAATGTTAGCTTTTTATCATTATAAGATAATTTAATCATCAATTCTTTGGAATACATCAAGGACGTTTTTTTACGTATAACTATATTTGGTATGAATATATCAATTCTAAAATAGTTTATGGATATTATGGACGACATCTTCAACGTGTAAAGAAATGAGTTAAAGGCAAACCTATTTGTTCTGCCATGAATGTTTCAATTTTGAATTAATTTTATGTTCTAATGTGTCATCATCCGTTACTGTTATAATTAATAACCCAACGCACTTTAAACATCGTCAAAACCACCTTATAATGAAGTGTTTTATCAAAGCCTCGATAACTCCATATCAGTGTATCGCACAACGGAATCGCTACGACGGTATTGAATGAATAACTGTTTAACCCAGGAGTAGCACACATTTGTAACACAATCTCAATTACAAAATGTTTGAGTGATTAAATATTGTTGACATACTGACAGGAACCCCTAAAACTTGATTCTTAAGTGCAGCAGTGGTGCCTTAAGAAGAGGGGGCCAAAACAAGTTTGTACAGGGGTCCAATTTTTAAATTGGTCCAATCATGTTGAATGCACAACCCAATGTTATGTGTCTAACCATAAGGATTCAGACAAGGTATATTTGTAATATGTACAGCCTAAAAAAAAAAAAAAGAAAAAAAAAAAAAAGAAAAAAAAAAAAAAAGTTTAGAGTTATCGGCTAAAAACCACAAAAATCATAAAAAGGGTCCATTTTTCAATTTGTACAGGGGTCAAAAAATTTTTAAACTGCTCCGATTTGGCTAAAACATGGTGTCAAATTATTTGGTGGAGCTCATAGGATAAAAATTAATGAATAGTTTTTGAGTGTCTCAAATGCTTCTTAAGAAGAGGGGGTAACAAGATCATGCCCCATTGAATGCATTGACGTTGACCTTCTGCGCCCCCACATCGGAAACTAAGCATTTAAGTGACAGTCGAAACTATTCCTTATTTTAATCCTATGAACTCACCAATAATTGGCACCATTTTTTTTAATCCAAATCGGAGCAACTTTAAAATTTTGACCCCTGTACAACTGAAAGTGACCCTTATTATTGATTTTTTTGGCTTGTTTTAGCCTAGAACTCTGAACTTTATGCGGTACATATTACAAACTATACCTTTTCTGATTCCTTATGGTTAAGACACATAACATGGTGTGCTTTTAACATGATTGGATCAATTTACAAATCTGACCCCTGTACAAACTTTGTTTGCCCCCCTCCATTAAAGGGCCCACTTGCGGCACTTAAGAATCACGTTTCAGGGGCCGGTCAGTCTGTCCACATATTTATCACTTCAAACCTTTTGTACTTTAGATGTTTTACAAATGTGTGATAGCCCCAGGGCTAGTTTGTCAATCTAGTTACGGACAAGGCTTTACACGCCATGGTATTTGGACCGTGTAGTCAATATAGGACTATACATAGACTGTATCATGTTCACAACTCACCACAGATTTATACGTAAAAGATTTAATTTATGCCTAATTCATTGAGCTTGGTGTGGATTTTTAGAACAGATTGGAAGCTGAGTTCAAGAGCCCTGTATGGATAGGGTGGTCCAAATACCAAATATAACTGCGGCAACAAAAATGGCAAAAATAGAGGTTTGTGGGAAATTTCTCCGGTTAATCAAGTTTTATTCGTGATTAATTTTAGACTATTGGTTTAATATTATAGATCAACTGGCTGATCACAGCACGATCACTCTATCTATCTCGTTCAGGTGAAAAGTTTATCAAAATGGAGCCCGGATCACTCGTGGAAAAGTTGCAAAAATATAGCTCTTTCGTTATAATCAATTGGATTCGGTCATTAAACGTTTATCTAAACACTACGATAGTGAATTTGAATTATCCCCAGGTAGACCGATGAATTTTATTCATCTTTCCTGGAGATTACAGCGCTACAACATGAAAGAAAACAATGTGCCCTTTGATGTTTTGGTCTTTGTGTTGGTAAAAAACTAAAACAAATTAATGAAAATCTTGGGTCTGTTGGCAATGTTGATTTATGTTTGCTTTATTTTTTGCTAATTTGCCTACATATACAAACTTTGACTAGTCAGGTTTTATAGGTTGGTTTAGGTTATGGCAAAACGTTTATTGTTGGTCGTAATTGCGAATAAATGCTGGGAAATTTAAAAATCAGAGGAGCACAGTTCCTCCTTGTCTCCATAAAGACCAAATACATATTATTATACTAGGTAAAATTGAATGTAATGTCAAGACCGTACGGCATTTCCACATATCTTTTGACTGAATGTCAGTGTCTGAGCAACATAATCAATCAGTCCTGACTTTTCACCTTCCCGAACATTTCCTGCCTTAATTAACTCAAGTTAATATCATATGGATATAAAATTGTGTTTCGGATGTCAGCTAGTGGTGTTATTAAACGGAGACTTGTGTTACAACGCGTCCCTTACCATCACAATTTTATATTAAGCCATTTATAATTTTTTGCCTGAAGCAAAATTTTAATATTGGGAGTCGAGTAATATGTAAAGAATAAATCAATATGAGACTGCCAATCAATGTGTAAGTCATAAGGAAAATATACACAACTGACTGTCATATATATTCCTAAAACGTCTGTTTTTAACTGTCAGCCTAGTCTCCATAACGTTCAAATAAGTGTAAATATCTAAGTGTAAAAAACCTTGGTTTAACTGTTCAGTGAATTCAGCTGCCAGTTATAACGACGTTTTTTAATGAACATTTTTAACAGTATGTATATACATTCGTGAGGAAATCAGAACTCTAGCTGCCGACATCGCCAGTTTGCTGTTTAAAAACTATTTATTGTTCAAGCTGAATTTGATTTGTTTTTTAATTTTTAATTCCAATTTTATCAAGTCACGTATGCTTATTTGTATACAAGCGTCCTTTATACTCATGAACACTGGTACAAAACGCCATTTATGCAATAAGAAAAAAAAAGAATATCTTCAGAATCGCTCTTGGTTTGCGTGTGCGATGAGTGCGAACATGGGTCTCTCTGGGCGCCATCTGTCAACTTTTGGTTCTCGACAGCTTTGTTCATAACCAAATAATGTTGATCATAAATCAGCCTTGCTTTTAACACCTGAAAGTATATACACCAATTGCATGATAGAAAATCCACTGCAGAATCTTTTCCAAATACTGCATTAGTAACCACAGTGATTTCGTAATACTCCTTCAAAGACTCGTATTAGACAATATGCAATCTTAGACAAATTGTTTTC